>CM062392.1:3481402-3749105 GCA_031304145.1 Cardiospermum halicacabum
CTTCTCCCAAAGTGTCTTCAATCCTCCAAAGCTTAAGTGGCCATATCGAAAATGCCATAACCATGATGGTTCTTTCATCTCAGCTATCTATGAAGTTTGAATACTTTCAATCTTTAATGGAAATAATCTGTTTGAACCCATTGGAATAACTGCGATAGCACCTCTAACAGGATCATAAATTTCACATATGTTATTCTTGAAAGTAATAACATACCCCTTTTCTTGTAGTTGACCAGCCCTTAGTAAATTGCTATCAAGATCAGGGACGTACAGTACGTTTGAGATTATTTCCACAAAGCCATTCTTAATTCTTATCTGAATATCACCTTTACCAATGGCTTTAACAATAGAAGAATCACCAAAAATTACAGTAGAATGAAAATTTTCATCAAGAAAAGAAAAGGAAGACTTACTACCACTCATGTGGTTGCTGCAACCTGTATCCACGTACCAAACTGTGGACTCAGTCTTTTGTCTTCCTTCAACAGCCATCATAAGCGTTTCACTTTCTTTCTTTTCAGCAAAGTTCGCATTTTCTTCATTTTCTTTGTCAGCAGGTAATCTGGTGTAGCATTCAGATGCATAATGACCAAAGTGATGACATCTGTAACATTCTACATTAGATTTATCATGTTCTCGGTCTCGACCTCTCCCTGAATTTTGATCATCAGTAGTTTTAGAGTTCCTGCTGGAATCTTTATTTCCTCGATCTCCACGACCTCGACCTCTAGTATTTCCTCTTCCCCTGCCTCTACCTCTGCCTCTGGAACATGGAATGGAAGTTGAAGCTTTTAATGCTTGTTCTTCAGAGGTTGCTCCTTTGTTCATTTTCTGTTCATGAACCAACAAGAAACTTTGTAACTCATCAAGAGACAATAAGTCAATATCTTTCGATTCTTCGATCGAGCAGACAACGTAGTCAAACTTCGATGACAGAGAACAAAGTAACTTCTCTACTATAGTGACATCCGTCATCTTCTCACCATGGAACCGCATCTTATTACATATCTCCATTGTTCTCGCACAGTAGCTAGTAACCGATTCTGTATCCTTCATCTGCAGAGTTTCAAAATCTCTTCTCAATGCCTGAAGTTGTGCACGCTTAACACGAGCAGAGCCTTGATATTTTTTTTTTCCATAGAATCCCATATATCCTTGGAGGTATCTTTACAAAGAATAGTCTCCAATATAGGGCGTTCAATGGCTTGAAATAGGTAATTTTTTGCCTTCATATCTCTTAACTTCCGTGCTTCAAACTCTGTCTTTTGGGCATTCGACAAAGTTGTGCCTTCTGTTGGAGCATCAATGTCATGCTCGATAACAGACCAATATTCCTTTGACCGTAGGAAGTTTTTCATCAACATACTCCAGTGGTCATAATGACCATCAAAACGTGGGATCGCGACTTGCACAAAGTTTGGGTTAATATCTTTGTCTGAGACCATTGGTAAAGAAGAAACACTGACAAAGCTGCTGCTTTGATTGTTGGAAAAACTATACTCAACGTATAGGCTCTGATGATACCACTGATGTAGTGTGATAACAAATAAGAGGTATTTGAAATTCAAAGAGATAAGGCTGAAAACTTCATACTTTATTGAATTTTCTAAAGCCTTTATATAGGCTGACACATAACAATAAATCCATCAAAATAGGAAGCACAATCTGCATAATCTATTTAACAGAACTCTACTGCAAAACTTGATTTTATAAATTACGACTCCTAAAGACCATGACAAATGAAAATCACATAAACAAACTTATTAATAAACTTCAACATAATTTTGTTGAAGGTGAATGAAGGTTAAAGAAAAAGTAAATGGTTTTCAACGGTGTTGCTGAGGTAGAATGTTCTATAATATTGGAGATGTAATCTCATTGCATTTTTAACTTGTAGTTTGATTATTTATTTTTGTTCTTATTTTTTAATTAATTATTATTCTTTAGTCAAACATTTCATAATAGAATTCTCATTAATCATTTCAATAAAGTTTGTTGATAATTTTTATCCTCATGAATATAATTTCAAAATTAAAAGAATATTCACTGTACGAAAAAATAAAACTAAAATATGCAGAATAATAGATTGAATAACAAAAAGAGAATTGAAAATAAATTTATAAGCATGTGGATTGTAATAGAAAATTAATTGTAGATGTATAATATGTGTATTGATTTGAGCATCATAGAGATTCACATGCCTTATTTAAATTCTGTATAAATTTATTTGTTTTTAGTAAGGTGGTAAGATCAGATTCATTCACGTGGTGTATTTATATTATTTCTCATTTCAAACTCTTTTATATATATATATATATATATATGTATATATGGTTAAATATTAAATTTGCAATAAAAAATTTAAAATTAAGTGACACCACGGATTTATAGAGGTGGAGTTTGTTCCAAATTTTGATATTTGATGTTCACATCATCAATTGTTAACAAATATTATCAACATACATATAGAATAAACATTTTTACAATATATTTAACAATTTTATAATAGAAATAGAAAGGTGGAAATAAGAAAAAATAAATATAGAATCACTTGAGATTAAAATGTTGAATTGATGAAATTTGATCTTCTATAAATTAATAATAACAATGAATTTTTTAATAAAAGTACCAAAAAAAGAAAACATGCAAAAGAAAAATAATATATATATTTATATTATTGTGTTTTGTTTGTTTTTGAAAAGTTAGTGGTGTATTTTAATGATCAACGCTACAATTAAATATAATTTATTTAAAATTCTAATTTTAAAATTTATTTTATTCTTTTTTAAGTACTATATTGAACCGTATTTTATTATCTGTAGCAGTATAAAAAATAAATAATACTAATAGTGATTGAAATTTATTGAAGTAAATTAATAATTAATTTAAATTAAAAAAAATTTAACCTATCTAAGTCACAATATTTTTAATAAATGAATTATGATACCTAAATGAATTTAACCTATGGAATCTATAATTGATTTTGATTATTAATTCATCCGATTTGATTGTTGATTTAATTAATTTGTAATATGAACGTACACATGTTTTATAAAGTTGTATTTATTGGGCATTATCTATTTGTGTTATTTGAAAATATAAAGTTCTGTACTTGATTGATAGTTGGGGTTAACATCTCCATAAATAATTCTATATGAGTTACGAAAATGCAAATGAGTTTTTTTCTTTTAGAAAAAAAAATTGAAAAAGAAATTTATACACGTGGATTCCCTGTTTAATATAAGCCATTTTTAATGGTACATCAGTATTGTATTATTATATTATTTCATTTTTTCTTCCATTAAAATAATATTCAAAAGTGAATATCATTTTCCTAAGAAACCATACAATTGTAAAATTGTTAAGAAAATAATAAAATTTAAGAATATAAAACTAACATATTATATTAAATCCATGAATATAAAACTGAGATACTACCATATTAATGTTGGGAAAACACGGCTAGCTCCGATACCACTTGTTGAACAAATCGGTGATCCATTGCAGCGGAGACGAGTATTGGTAACCACAAAGTAAAACAACATACACAAGGCAAGAAATAAAGATAGAAAATAATACACAATGTTTTTACGTGGAAACCCAAAACGGGAAAAAACCACGGCCGTCGGGACGACGAGAGACTAATTCACTATGTAACAATAAAGCAACAGTTACAACCAGAATACCACTCTCTCACTCCCCAATCCAATTACATTGGTTACAGTCTCACATACAAGCTCTCCTCATATGGCTCTCACAGGATAACAAGACTCGATCCTAGAACTCAAGATCTCCATGGTCTCCATGGTTCCCAGGCCCTCATGGGGTACCTCCCAAACCTAACCAACTAGATCTACATTGTTCTCTCAGGATATCTAATAATAGATACAAGTACCATATTTATAGCATTAGATTACTTAGTCACAAAGTAATCCTAAACCATTAAGAAAACCTTTTCCTATTTAGGATTCTCCAAGATCTATTTCCTAATTAGAATCCTCTTTAGAAAATACCATTCCTAATCAAATATAACACTTTCAAAACAGTCTTCGAGTCTTTTCCTAATTACCAACCAATTATGGATATTTGAATATACCCGAATTTTCGTCAAAATCCTAACAAACCACCCCTTGACGAAAATTCCCTTTGTCCATTTCTGACGACCATAACTCAAATCAGAGTCATCATACTCCACCATGAAAGTATACCCACTCAGGTACGATCCATCCCAAGACAAACCACTCAGAAACCATCAACCCAAGATTTTCTTTTCTCGGCACATGTCGAAAACACTTGCTGAATAAACCATGGTGCAGCTTCCTTCATCAGCTTTCAGGAAACTCCTCAGCATCGACATACTTTCCACCACACCCACATCCATGCTGATCAAATGCCCGTGCAAATTGTGGACACGCTAGAATTATTCCATCCTTTATCATGACAACCTTGGTGGTTCGGAACATGTCATAAGGACACCTATCCCAACGTACAGTCGGAGCCTTTGCCGAACTGCTCCTCACAGTCCTTCCTTATTCGAGTTCACCAACCACTTGATCAAAATTCTCAGCCCACAAAGATTCCAAAACACCTCCAGTCAAACCCTCAATTTTATTTTGACTATTTGACCAAACTTGAATCTTTGACCACATCTTTTGATCTTTACTTGCGTTAACAGAAAACACAAAAGTCTCAAAGTTACATTACCACCACAATTATACATGTCGTAGATCACCACCACCGTTGCTCAAGAAATACCGCCTAAACTTTTTCATCTCTACGATTATCGCAGACTAGATCTTGACAACACTTGTGATTTTTTTTTTCAGCTTTAACCTTTTTTTTTCCACGCAACCAGCTCAAAACTCGATCAGAGAAACCAAATCAAATTTTTCAGAACTTCTAGAGACTCCGGGAGATTTACCCATCCTTCAAAACCTTTCGCTTTCATCTTACCTTAACCCATATTTACTTTAACCAAACCAAAACTCACGGACCACACCAGCGCTAGCTCACAAACCAAGGGCTCTGATACCAGTTGTTGGGAAAACACGGCTAGCTCCGATACCACTTGTTGAACAAATCGGTGATCCATTGCAGCGGAGACGAGTATTGGTAACCATAAAGTAAAACAACATACACAAGGCAAGAAATAAAGATAGAAAATAATACACAATGTTTTTACGTGGAAACCCAAAACGGGAAAAAACCACGGCCGTCGGGACGACGAGAGACTAATTCACTATGTAACAATAAAGCAACAGTTACAACCAGAATACCACTCTCTCACTCCCCAATCCAATTACATTGGTTACAGTCTCACATACAAGCTCTCCTCATATGGCTCTCACAGGATAACAAGACTCGATCCTAGAACTCAAGATCTCCATGGTCTCCATGGTTCCCAGGCCCTCATGGGGTACCTCCCAAACCTAACCAACTAGATCTACATTGTTCTCTCAGGATATCTAATAATAGATACAAGTACCATATTTATAGCATTAGATTACTTAGTCACAAAGTAATCCTAAACCATTAAGAAAACCTTTTCCTATTTAGGATTCTCCAAGATCTATTTCCTAATTAGAATCCTCTTTAGAAAATACCATTCCTAATCAAATATAACACTTCCAAAACAGTCTTCGAGTCTTTTCCTAATTACCAACCAATTATGGATATTTGAATATACCCGAATTTTCGTCAAAATCCTAACAATTAAATCTATGAATATTATAGATATTAAATCTAGAGAAGATGAACCATTGTAAAACTGTTAAGAAAAGTAGACAATTTTCAAATGTAGAATTGTTATATTTCAATAATATAAATTATAGAAATTATATGAGAGACTACATGTTCCAATCCATCGGTAAAAATTGTTGGGGTTTCTTGGTAGTTAGACCTATTATCTCTTTAAGACTGGGGTCTTCCTCTTTATAGGTGTCTTAGTTACATTTGTCTAGATTTGATGGTGTTTTTTTGGACGAATTTCTCTTAACGAGTGGAAGTTGAAGAAGATCAAAATCAATGTTGATCCCTCCCTTACAGGAGACATTACCTAATTCAGTTAGGAATATCAACAGAAAACAACTTGGATGCTCTAGAAAATCTGGAGAGATCTATAAGTTAGACCGCATTAGAAAATGCTGACATCTTCTATTCCGATAGTTGTGAACTTCTAGAAAATATCTTAAACCATAATTTTGGCCGCAACTCAAGAAGGGCTTCACACGTGGCCACGTGAATATACAAGTCCACAATTTCAACCGTAACCTAACTAACATAAAAGCAATGGCCAGCCCAATACCTTTCAGTGGCCAAACCAATCCCTTAATTGGGTCGGTCCAAATCCCACCATGTCAATCTCATTTAATAGAGGCCCATTAACCACATAATGCTTATTTATTCGACCACAACTATGGGGTCTTATAGCATTGGACCCCATGGAGGATACACATGCCCATCAGTTAACCCCCCACTCCTGAACTCATCAAATGTTGATGAGAAAGGGAGTTTAAATTTCTTCGATCGAGACAATTTTTGAATTGCGACTGATATTTCAAAATAAAAAACGTAACGACTTATTTCCCTAAGGGCAAACATTACGGTTCTAATTGGTGGGAGATATGAAATATTTTCCCGTCTATGTCATCTGATGTCATCAAATCATAAACATTCCTTAAAAATTGTGTCCTAAAATATAAAACCCCCTCAAGTCACTTGAATCATCATCTTTCTCTAAAAATATTTATGTGAAAACTGCTTGTCTGTAACGTCCCGATTTTGGGGCTAAATGTTTTATAGTTTTCGAACTAAATTTGATTGTTGAGCTACTGGACTTTCCTTATAATTTTTGAAACGTTTTGATCATCAAAATGATATTTTTATTCATTGGATTGCATTGAGAATGTCTATTGGTGTTACATTGATTGAATTTCGAAAACGGGACCGAAGCGAAGTCAAACGAAGGAAGGAATCGGAGGTACGCAACAGTGATGGTGCTTGCGACATAACCCTATGTTGCCAGCGCTGGCGACATAGGCTTTATGTATCCAACTATGTCACCAGCATGATAAATCTGCAATTCCAAAGGATTCGTGTCGCATGTCTCTAGCGACAAGGGCTCTAAGTCGCCAGACACCAAAATCGTGTTTTTAAACCTAAATTGGCCGAGATTCTTTCACTCTTTTCAATCCTCTTGAATTCTCTCTTTGACAAAGTAACTTCTGTCTCATTTCTTTGCTATCGCAGCTGCGGTAAGTCTCCGACTAACCCCAATCTTATTTCTTTTGAGTACAAGTATGGTTGTTAGGAGTATTAAAGGTGATGGTAAACATAGGGTTGAGATTTTTCTTGGTTTAAATTGGGGATTTTAATGGAAATCCTAACTTTTGGGGGAATTGATTTGGAAGATCGGATAATGAAATTGAATTGGGTATTCGTGTATTCGAGTAATCGTTATTGTTTATCGTTCGCCCGTTTGTCATTCCTTATCGATTAGACTAGGTTTCCTTAATTGCGCGTTATGTGTTCGACGAAAGGACTAAGTGAATCGTTGCTTTGTTTAGGCGAAGCAGAAGGTGCTTGGATTTTTCTGGTGACATCTAACTTAGCTTGTCAATGGAAGAAAGTTTAGCAAAGTCGTTTTATACTCTATATCGGTTTTTGAATGTTTTATGTTTTTGCATTAATAGGATAAACAACCTAACCACATGAATGGTTAATTGGAACAATAGACATAAATGTTAGAATGGGATATTGGTTGCTACTATTATTGGTATAATACTGATATATATATACGTTGATAAGTCAATTACATGTTAGACTTAGGCTTTGGTTAGTTGGAGTTAGAAATAAATTAATAAGGCACTAGTAAAGTACCGACAAACGATTGATTGAAAGCCAATGGATTGATGCAATGTAATTATGTTGTATTTTCTTATCGTAGAAAACCACTATGCCCCCTTCCACTTCATTCACCCAATTTAGAATCTGTGTGCCACATCATTATCCAATTGCACGTCATTCTGGAACACAAAACCAAAATACTTCAATTATTTGGTGTTGCAAATCGAAATCCACCCAACTTCACTTCTTCTTCCTATTTCTTCCTCAGACTAAACTAATAGTGCATATATATATATATATATATATATATTTTTTGCTCCTGCATAAATTAAAATCCTTATCTTGAAGGGTTTTTCTCTGCATTTCTAACTTATGATTAATTCCCGCACTAGTTTCATCAATAAAGCACAATGACATCTGCAAATAACATGCACTAATGTACGTCATCTTTTAAGCTCTTAGTCAACTCATCCATAACTAGAGTAACACAAATATGAACTCATGGCTGAACCTTGATTTAATCCAACAGTAATGGGAAAAGCCCTAGTGTCCAAACCCACTATTTTCATAGTAGTGGATACATCCTTATATATGTCATTGATGATGTTAATATACTTGACATGAACTCGTTTCTTTTCAAAATCCACCATAATATTTCTCTTGATACCCAATCATATGCCTTCTCCAAGTCAATAAACACCATGTGAAGATCTTTCTTCTTCTCTTTGTACAGTTCCATTAATCTTCTTATGAGAGAAAGGGCTTCTATGATAGATTTCTCTAGCATAAAACCAAATTGCTCCTTTGACACTTGTGTAGTCATCCTCATCCTTAGTCCATGCTCTATCACTCTTTCCCATAATTTCGTTACATGACTCATAAGTTTTATTCCCCTATAGCTCATACAACTTTGGATGTCTCCTTTATTCTTATAAATTGGTACTAGAATACTTATTCTCCATGCATCAGGCATCTCATGTCCTTTCAATATAGCATTAAAGAGTTTTATTAATTAGAAAACTCTCGACCTTTCAAGACTCTTCTAGACCTCTATAAAGATATCATCGAGATCACATATTTTACTAACCTTCATATATTTCAAGACTTCCTTTATTTCAATTTGTCTAATATGTTTATACCAATTGAGATTTCTATCTGTTTCCATGAGGTTATGAATGTTTTCTTCATGCTCTGAGTTGAAAAGTATATCAAAATAGGATTTCCATTATACTGAAATTAAATGAATTAATAATGGATTGAAATTAAATGGATTCTAAGAGCATGTACAATGCTCCAGTTTTGCCGTCCCATTTCCATAAGAAAAACCACTTTTTTTTCCCTTAGCATTGTTCATCTAGGAAAAAGTGGGAAGCATCCCATGGGACAGTCTAGTTCGTTTTTTTTTTCTTTAAATTAATTTTTAAATTCTATTAAATTATTATATTTATATAATAAATTATATTTTAAATATTATTATTTCTTTTCAAAATAATAATATTAATTATATTTTTATTAATTATTATTTTTTATATTTTATAAATATAATTTTACATATTTATTTTATTTCATAATTTCATTATTTTTAAATTTATTATTTTTTATTAAAAATTAAATTAAATAAATTTATTTAAAAAATTAAATTAAATACATTTATTTACAATTTTTCGAATTTAATAATATTTTTTAACTTCCAATTATCAATTAATTGTTACCAACTAACTATTAATTTAATTGTTACCCATTAGACGTTATCAAATAAATATATATTCACATTTAATTATGTATAATTGATTATTTATTAAATATTTAAAATATAATATTAAAAATAAATGATTAAATTTTAATATTAAAATTAATAAAATAATATATACATGGCCAAACTGGGACTCAGAACTTTCACTGAACATTGTACATGGTCTAACCTATTTAAGACGCAAATAGTTTTAATAAATATGTTACTATTATTTACATTATGTTACTTTTGAGCTTGTAATATTCAGATTATGTATGTATGGTCATGATAAATTCGACCTTTTGAAGTGACTTGTTTTGACTGCACCTCTATTCGACTACTAGTGCCCCTTAGTATAAATATCTTCATTTTAATTTTCTTCTCATTCTTTTTGTGAATTTTTTTACTATGTGAATCTAGTCTTGTGATTGTGTGTACATTGTAATTTGTCCATTGAATATGAGATATTAAAGATTACATTTTCGCAATTATATTTCTATTGATTTAATATAACATTCCATAGTTTACCCATTCTCTTTTTCTTTCCGGCACCTTCCATTTCATTTAAATGAGATTGGGAAATTAAATATTTCTATACAAATAAATAAAAAGTAGTAAGAAAAAAAAAAAAATTTTAAATTACACATAGTAGAGATTTAATAAACACTAGAGAAATTTGCAGGCACTTGAGAATGGAGAGTCTACTTCCAAATTATTCCCACCGTTCCATTTTAAGTGATCAATATTGAATTTACAAACTTATCCATATTAAATTGTTGTAGTATAATTAATGTTAATACATCTACTAAGGATAATTTTGTCAATTAAATACTAGTATTTGTATAGAATTAATGTATTTCACCAATTTTCAAGACTTTTCTTAATTGATGTGTTCCACCGAGATCACTTAAAGCGGAGGGAGTAATATTTTAAGTGAAATTAGTTCCAAAACAAAAATTTTAATGTGTGAAAAACACCTAATAAATCAATACTATAAGAATATGTGATGTTTGTTGTGTCATTAATGAACAATTGAATATTTTGGAATTAAATTAAACAGAATAATAAATGCTGGTGGTTGAAAAATAGGTAGTTCAACTATAATTATGAACAAATGAGATGTTATATTTATATTTTTGTGTGTGAATTAAATATTCAACTTAAATAAAAGTATAATACTCCTTATAATCCTATATAAATATTTAGGATTATTGTTAATTTATGAAATTTAATATTTAATTTTAATATTTTTTTATATAATCCTTCTAAAATATGTGTTGTTTTTGTGTGTTTCACATTAATTAAGAAATGAATTAAATACACATAATATATTAATCCCGAATGACTAAATTGCCTTTTAAAATGATGTTTAATCTAATTAACATATTAATTAAAGGGTAAATATGAAAGAATATTGAAAAAGTTACCTGAAAAAACTCCACTGACAAAATGCAAAATAACTTTTAAAAAGTGAAAGTTATTTTAAAATAAAGGGTGTGTATGATTTCTTCCGCATTTACAAAGTATTATTCAAACTCTATATATGTAATGGTTAGTGATATTGATATATATCAGTATTATTATTATTATTTTTTTTAAAATTTCTAACATTGTTTTATATAATGCATGATGAATTAATATATATTCAATTGTTATATTGATGCATCATTCAATACATAAAAATTGTTTCTTTCTATCCAACAAAATACAAAGCATAATAATAATAATAATAATATATTTCTTTTTTTATTATTTTTTTTATCAAAGAATTCATTCTCATTATTAATTTAAAGAAGATCAAATTTCGCTACATTCAACATTTTAAACTCAAGTAATTTTATATTTATCTTTTCTTACTTCCACATTTTATTATTTAAAAAAATATATATTATAAGCATCATTCTTTTAGAAACAAAATTGTTAAATATATTAAATATGCTGTAAAATTAATTATTCTATATGTGAACACCAAATATCAAAGTTTGGAGCAAACTCCACCTCTATAAATTTGTGGTTTCACTTAATTTTTGAATTTCCTACTGCAAATTTTAATATTTAAATAAAATATGAATACATCACACGTGAGTGAATAAGATCTTGTCAACTTACTCAGAAATAAATAAATATATGCCGAATTTAAATGAGAATCTCTATGGCTCTCATGACATGCATACAAACAATAAATCAATGCCCACATTATACATCTACAATTAAGTTTCTATACAATAGACATGCTTGTAAATTTATTTTCAATGTTCTATTATTCAACCTATTATTTTGCAAATTTTAGTTTTAATTTTTGATATAGTAGATATTCTTGAAATTATATCCTTGAGGATAAAAATTATCAACAAACTTTATTTAAATGAATAATGAAAATTGTCTTATAAAATGTTTGGTTAAAGAATAATAATTAATAAAAAAAAACTCTAAAACAAAAATAAATAATGAAATTACTCGGGCTAAAAACGCAATGAGATTATATCTACGATATTAGAGAACATTCTACCTGAGCAACACTGTTAGATAACTAGATACTTTTTCTTTAACTTCCCTCACCTTCAACAATATTGAAAAAAAAAAAAACAACTTCTTCAAAAGAAAAAATACTTTTTCCTAGTACTAAAATTATTGATTAGTTTGTCATTAGGTTTCCAGACATGACATTATTGAGAGCCTTCCAAGCATCATAAGTACGGTTGATATCATCTTTCCTAGCAACACAAGTTATGTGTGTTCTACTGAATTTTTCTACACAGTACCATTGTGCCACTGTGTCTTTACAATGGTTTAATTACTTTAAAACAATGAATGGGTTGTAAAGGACTTATTTTCATAAATCTCATATTTTCTCTAAAACATGTATTAAATGATATATATATATATATATATATATATGCGCGACATAGATGGATTACTGAAATATATATTTTAAAATTTTTGGTATTCAAAATGAGCTAACTCAGGGTAGATTCTAAACAAGAAAATGTAGAAGCAAAACAAGAACTATGAGTACTATCAACCAAGCTCAAAACTATGGGATAAAAAATTAAAAAATATATATATAAAAAAAAACCCTCAGATCTAGCTAGGAGAAGAAACTGCTCTCATACTGTCTTATAAAGAAAACTTATATAGTTAGGTTAAGTGAGGAATGAATCGGAATCCGATTATCAAATTTACTCAGAAAAACCAGTGACCCGTTTCAACATAGTCCCATAAAGCTATTAACAAATAAAAAAAATGATAAATAATTTAATTGAATAATGCCCTCCTTCACCTTTCTATATACATTTCAAATATTGAATTATGCTGGAATATTTAAATACTACCATTATAATTATATATATATATTTACTGGGATTAAAATGTTACAATTGTTTTATTTATTAAAAATTGAGGCGAATTGTATAATTAAATAACATATAAAAAAATTAATTTTTTTTTTTGGAAAAAATGTTATATATTTAACTATGTAACGTGAAAAAGTTTTACATATGATGACCTTTTGAATCATCATATGTATTTAAAAGAAAAAAAAAACTGAGGTACGTATATCAACCGAATTTATTTTTCTTCTATCTCAACGACACTAAATTAAAAGTTATAGATAGACTTTTTTCATATTATGATCAAGTGATATTAAAGGTAAGGTGACTAAAAACTATTTAAATTTTACTATAATATTTAATAATGTAATTTTAAATATTATATAATTAGTAAAATTGCTCGTGCTTTATGCGAGAATATAATTTTTTATTTGTATTTAAAAAATTATATTAATAATATTGTAAATTATATTCAATTTTTTAAAAAATTTAAAATATAATTTTATAAAATAATAATTAAAATTGTAATATATTCATTTATATAAAATTGAATATATGCAAATTTTTATAAGTATATAAAATTATAATTAAATTTTAATTGATAAAATAGTATTATATTTTTCAAATTTATAATTATTTTATTTGTCAATGTATATAGCATTAAATTTAACAATTAATTCAAAATATGTATAATATTTTTTATACAACTTTATTTATATATTAATTTTAATTTATTTAACTTAGATACAAAGAATAAAAAAGATTTTAAAAAAATGGATCAGGATATAAATTTATCCAAATAAAGAAAGCAATCTTTGAAAAAAAATAAATAAATAAAGCTAAAATATTACTTTTGATTTAATCTCCTAACAATTAAAAGTTCCTTGTTAATTTAAATTTATTTTATTTATAACTAAATTATACCTCAATTATATTATCAATAAATATGAATACATTAATTCGAATTCATTTATTAGCAGACTATGGAAATAAACTTTTTTCAATGGATAAAAATTTAAAAAAATTTGAATAAGTGAATTAATTATTTAGAAATAATACGTAAATAACTGATAATTATAAGTAAATTTACATATTAACAAAGTAAATTTACACATTAATAAAGTTACTGATTTAATGAATATTTTACAAAACGAATATTAACTATCATAATTTGTTTAAGGAGATTATCAAGATTCTTCATTTCTCCTCTGTAATCTTTTTTATATCTATTTATTTCTGAATGTTATTAGTATCTTATATTTATATTTAATTTGGTTGATTTTTATTAAAATAAGTTTTTTTTTTTACTCAATCAAATAAATCTCTATCTTTTAGGGATTTTAGTTTGTTGATATACGTTGAGTTGTTGTTGAGTTTATCTAGGAGATTTCATAGATATTCTATTCTGTTTTAGTGAGTTTGTTACATATGACTCAATCTTATATGTAGATGGCTGAATCTGCTCAATAAAGATAGATTTTTCAGTTTTCATTATCTATTATAAACACTTTTATTTCACATTTAGTATCAGAGCGGGTATAATTTAGAAGTCGCAATCTTCTAAATTTATAAGTTCATCATGACGTGGAAAGATCCTTTTTTTTCAGCATCCATACCAAAATTTGATGGACATTACAATCATTGGTCAATGCTTATGGAAAACTTTCTGCGTTCAAAGGAGTATTGGAGCTTAGTGGAGAATGGAATTTCTACGGTAGCAGAGGGAGTAGTCTTGACAAAAGCACAACGGAAAATCATTCATGATAAGAAGCTAAAAGATTTGAAGGCGAAGAACTATCTATTTCAGGCATTAGATCGTTCTATGTTAGATACAATTCTCACGAAGGAGAAGTCAAAAGATATATGAGACTCATTGAAGTAGAAATACCAAGGTACAACCCGGGTGAAGTGTGCTCAATTACAAGCTCTTTGTGAAGAGTTTGAAATTCTTCACATGAATGTAGGAGAAACAGTGAATGCCTATTTTGCTCGGGTCCTCACTATTGCGAATAAGATGAAAGTTAATGGTGAAGATAAAGGAGACATCGTTATTCAATTATGTGGTATGTTCCATTGAGGAGTCTAACGATACAAGCACGTTAACTATTTATGAGTTACAAAGTAGCTTGCTTGTCTATGAGCTCCGTATGAGTTCTCATGTTGAAAAAGAACATGCATTAAAGGTTTCCAATGAGAGCCAATCTAGAGGAAGAGGTCGCAGTAATGAAAGAGGAGGCCGTGGTAGGGGACGAGGCAGACAAAGTAGATAGAGCTTTTAAAAATTCACAATAGAGTGTTATAATTGTCATAATCTTGGACACTTTCAATGGGAATGTCCTTAGAAAGATAATGAAGTCAATTATATAGAGACTTTAGAGACTTTAGAAGAGATGTTACTAATGGTGTATGTAAACAAGAAGATTACTCAAAAAGAAGAAACTTGGTTCTTGGACTCAGGATGTAGTAATCATATGTATGATAAGAAAGATTATTTCTTTGATTTTGATATCAACTACAGAGACTCGGTGAAGTTGGGTAATGAATTTTACTTAGTGGTGGAAGGAAAAGGTAATATAAGGCTGGTGGTGAATGGAACATCACAAATCATCATAGGCATATATTTTATGCCGAAATTGAAAATAATCTCCTAAGAATTAGTCAATTTCAAGAAAAATGACTTTCTATTTTGTTCCAGCACAACAAATGTAAAGTATTTCAGCCTGAAAAAGGCCTGATTATATAGACTACAATGTCACTAAATAAGATGTTTACTTTACGTACGGTATCGAGTCTAACCTGTTCTGCTTGTTTCAGTGGAATACAGAGGATGTAGGGCAGCGCTGGCATTGCAGGTATGGACATTTAAGCTTTAAAGGGTACTCTTCTTCAACAAAACCATATGGTTTATGGTCTACCAGAATTTAAATCTCCAATAAAGCTTTGCAAAGATTGCTTGGTGGGGAAACAACAGCGAGGCTCATTTTCGAAAAGTAGTAATTGGTGAGCTTCTCAAATTCTCCAATTGAATCATGCCGACGTTTGTGGACCAATCAATTCGATTTCACATGGTGGGAAGAGGTATCTACTTACATTTATTGATGATTACAGTAAAAAATTATGGGTGTATTTTTTAGTCGCAAAATCAGAAGCATTTGTTTTCTTTAAACGATTTAAATTTCATGTTAAAAAGGAAACAAATCTTTTGATTCAAGGGTTACGTACAAATCGTGGGGGTGAATTTACATCACAAGAATCTAATAGTTTTTATGCAGAACATGGAATCTAAAGAAAGCTGACAGCAGCATACACTCCTCAACAGAATGGAGTATCGGAGCGGAAAAATAAAACAATTATGAATATGGTCCGTAGCATGCTCTCTGAGAAGAAAATTCCAAAAACCTTCTGGCCTGAAGCAATAAATTGGACAACTCATGTTCGAAATCGGAGCCCGACATTAGTGGTGAAATATCAAACTCCAGAAGAAGTGTGGAGTGAAACAAAGTCGTCAGTTAGACAACATGGAGTAGATTACACAGAGGTGTTTGCACCTGTAACACGTATGGAGATAATTCGCTTGGTTATGGAACTTATAGCTAATAATGGATGGTCTATATATCAACTTGATGTGAAGTCTGCATTCCTACATGGTGAGTTACATAAAAATATTATTGTTGAAAAGCCTTGTGGTTATGTGCAGTAAGTTCATGAGCATAAAGTCTACAAATTAAAGAAAGCACTCTATGGACTAAAACAAGCACCATGCACTTGATATAGTCGTATCGAAGCTTATTTCATCAAGGAAGGCTTTCAAAAATGTGAATATGAGCATAATCTCTTCATCAAAATCAGAGAACATGGTAAGATCTTAATGGTAAGTCTTTATGAAGATTATCTCATATTCACTGGGAATGATGATTTAATGTTTATTGAGTTCAAAAATTCCATAGAGAATGAGTTTGACATGACTGATTTGGGTAAGATGAGATACTTCATTGGTCTCGAAGTCACACAAACATTAAATGGAGTTTTTCTCTACCAAAACAAATATGCCATGGAGGTCCTGCAAATATTTGGTATGGATAACTGTAATTTTGTTCATAAACTCATTGTTCCAGGTACAAAACTTGTGAAAGATGAAAGTGGAGTTAAAGTAGATAAGACTTATTACAAACAAGTTGTTGGTAGTCTTATGTATCTCACTCCGACTCGACCAGATATAATGTTTGTGGTATGTCTTATTAGTCGATATATAGACAATCCTAGTGAAATACATTTTCAGGTGGCGAAGCGTGCATTGAGATATTTGAAGGGAACAGTTGAGTTTGGGATCTTTTACAGGCAAGAAAGAATTAATGAGCTTGTTGGTTATATAGATAGTGACTATGCTAGAGATCAAGATGAAAGGAAAAACACATATGGGTATGTATTTTTATCGGGTTCTGGAGTTATATCTTGGTGATCAAAGAAACAACCAATTGTGAGTTTATTAACTATAGAGGCTGAATTTATTGCGGCTACTTCTTGTACTTATCAAGTAATTTGGTTAAGAAGAGTTTTGGAAAAGTTAAGCATGAATTAATGTGAGACAACTACTATTTATTGTGATAACAGCTCTACAATCAAACTGTCGAAAAATCTAATCATGCATGGTCGTAGTAAACATATTTCTTCGAGAGTTAACCAAAGAAGGTACTGTAGAATTGGTGCATTGTTTTACAAAAGAACAACTAGCAGATGTGATGACAAAGCTGCCCATCATGCCAAAAAATCCACGTTATTCTCCCATTTTGAGCATATGTTGGACATCACTCGCAGTCGGTCTCCGTAGGTACTCATCCCTAAATATCAATATTACATCTTCACAAAATTTCACTAAACATTCAATAGCAGTTGATTCTCGCACATAGTCATCAGCAACATTGATAGACACTACATAAGCTAACATGCGAATAGTTATCATGCATCTTTATAGGGTTAATAGATATTTTCTGCCAATAGCATCGTACCTTTGTTGGAAATATGGATCAATTTTTATAAGAGATTTCACAATGTGAATGAATATATCTTGACTCATGCAAAAGTGTCTATGAAATGACTCGGAAAGATATGTTGAACCAATTGCAAAGTAATCTTCCACTAGTTGATTGTGCTCCATTTCATGCTCTTTGTTAATTATGTGTCGCCGCCTTTATAGTTGAAGATGACCCATTTGAATATTCTAATGATACATTAGAACAATAAACATATATCAAATGCCTCGTTGTATATTTCGTTATACCATGCATTGTACTGCTCATCAATCGACGATGAATGAATAGGTACCTCAAAACAGTGGGGAGCATTATTGCCACCAGACATTTTTTTATGCAAAAATCAAAATAGTAATCGTTGATGCATGTAGAAAATTCTATCTTCTACCTGTAATGATATCAATTGTGGTTATGACATGTTATTTATAGCAAATTTAGAAATAGCTAGCCGGTAACGGCTTGCTTTTAACGGCTAATTCATAACATTTATTATTAAAATTTATGTGTTTAACAATCTCAAGTTTTTAAATATTCAATATTATATTACTATTATTATTATTATTTTAAAAAAATATACTGATTCATCCAGATGTAACAACATATGCAATGAAGAACGAAGCCTACAACCAAAAGAATATGTCAACCAATTGAAAATGCATCATTACCTGGATAATGTATGAATCTCAAAATGCATGAATCTCAAAAATGTATATGGTAAAAGAAGAGATAGAAGATTTATTGTTCCATGAAGAATTAAATATTCTCACACTCCTAAAATATAGAAATTTAATGCTTTTCATAACTTTTTTTTTATTTAAAAAATTCACATTTACACAGTAGTTCTAGACGTTCAACCGTTTAGGCGGTCAATACGACAGCGTCTGAGAATATTAGGCAGTCAGTTCTTTTTAAAAAAAATTATTTTAAATTTTTTATTCGTAAAATATTTAATTATAATAGAATAAGATTATATATTATTAGTGTAGAACAAATTTTTTTTCTTGAAGGGTAGGAATGTAAAAAAAAAAAAAACCATCTCTCTATGGAACATTTTCCAATAAAAATTTATGGAGTTTTAATGTGAAAATACATCAATATTGTGAGAATCTGTGATATTTGTTGCTCCATTAATGAAGAATTGATTACTTTTTAGGTATAAATAAAGATAACAGTAAATGTTGGTGGTTGAAAAATAAGTAGTTGAATCATAATTATGACACTGATGGAATATCATTGGTCCATTCTATTTTGCATTTATATTTTTCATTTGTGAATTTAACTATATTTTCATTTGTATTCTACCTCAATAAAAATTTATACAAGTAATTGATTTCGATCATCAATTATACCATTTAAGTGTTGATTTAATTTATTTACAATATATTATCCACGTGGTTATGAAATTTAATATTTGATATTAACAATTATTTATAATCTCATTTTTATACTTCTTTGGAGATTCACAAGTATTATCTGAACTCTATATGTGTAATGATGTGTGATATTAATATGTATAATTTTTTACATGTTTCATTGTATCTGATTTTTTACGTATATAATGCATAATAAATGTAGTGTTTGCAAATTGAATTTTCGACTAAGATGTATGACGGAAAAAAAAAGTTGTTATTTTCTAAATATTTATAACTTCTTTATGATATGGGGGTAGGATATAAATAAGCAACGAAAATAAATATATCAAATTCTAACCTAATTTTTAATTTTCAATTTCATTAAATAATTTGTAGTTGATGTATAGTGCTTATGTCTTCCAGAAAACCACTCACAACATGCTTAAATAATTAACTTACCTCATTAATAAAAAATTTGGTAATTGCAAATGAACTATTAGATTTACATTCTTTACATAAATTAATTTTAATAATAAAATTTTAAAAATAAATTTAATCTATATCAACCTTATTCACCCAAATTTAACTGGATTTAGCTTATTTAATACGAAGTATTAAATGGCACCTCCAACTTCTGGTCGTGATCTTTATTAGCTCTGAAAATTATTAATGATGACGAGTTTGAACAGCTCAAAAGCGATCCCGCATTTGTCCTATCTATATCTATATAAATCTCTATTAGGTTTACAACAGCTTTATGTACACAACTTTGAGCTTTCCTTTCATCTTCTCTCATCTGTTTTATATATTTGTCTTCTCATTTTTTTTCATTTGTTTTCGTGTGAGGTTTTCTCTTAAGTGATTTCTTGCTTTCATGATTTTCGATCTTGGCAATAAAGTTGATTTTTCTTATATTATTTCTATATATTTTTATTATTTAGCTTTAAATGTATACGGTTGATAAACATAAAAATTTCTTCAAAATTTTAAGTATATATTCCACCATTTCATTACTGTGACACATATATGCACATCTTATTTTCTAAATGCGTACAAATATTTCATCATTTCATCATTATATATTAATAATATTTTAATTAGAGAAAATATGAGTCCTATGAAAATAAATCTTTTCTATCCTATTCATTGTTTGAAGGTAGCTAACAATGATACGGGACGAGGCCGTCCTAAGGAAAAATGTTGGTAGACCAGACAGGAATGTGTGGTTAAGAATAAAGAACAACAACGTATTTAATTTTTGGAAGGCTTCCGAAGGACCGTGAGGTCAATATACAGATGCCCTGTTGATGTGGAAGAAGTCATATTTTCAGGTGAAGAATAAGAAGAAAAATGGAGGTTAAAGAACAAGTATTCTATTCTCCAATAATATTGTTGAGGAAGATGCAATCCAAACACCATTTCACATCTAATTATATAATTTTTTTTTAAAGTTATACATGTAATCTCATTATATTTTTAGATAATTTATTTATTTATTATCTATTTTTTTTATTATTAATCTTCGTTGTATAAAAATAAAAATAAAATAAAAATCTTCCTTACAGCTACGCTTTCAATTCAACAATTGAATATAAAAATTATAAGTCGGCCCGAAAACTTTTCCATTCTACTAGCACTTTCTTTATTAAAAATAATAATAATAATAATAAATATATAAATAAAAATAAATAAAATAAAAGAAATTTTTATACTGATGAACAGGGTTAGACAAAAAAAATGGACATCTTTCAAGCCTTTTTCACTACTAAAATCTAAGGTTCATAAGATCTTAGTACCCATTGAAATATATATATATATATATATATAATTATTAGTTATTAATTATTTTGTTTTATTATTTATTATTAATTATTAATTATTTTGTTTTATTATTTTTTATTAATTTTTATTCTTAAGCAAATTATTTCAAGATATAATTTTGCAACAATGCTATGCAGCCTACCATTTCATGCCTACTTTACATAGCAATACATGATTGGATAGATATTTTATAATTATTAATTCATTAATTTTACAATTCAATCATTTTTTAACGAGGTAAGGTAGATAGAAAAAGTAGCATAAATGAGTATACGGTCAATTATTATTCATAATTTTGATTAATCATTTAGATAATATTTAAATGTTAATATTGATTTTCAACTGTTCAAAAACTTTTATAATAAAAGAATATTTTTTTTTTAAAAAAAATAATGCAAATTTTCTTATATTAAAAAACTAAAAAAATACAGAATAATAATAGATGGATAAAAAGGAAAGAGCATTCAATACAAGTTTATATGTACTTTGGTTGATATAGAAAAATTAATCACACTTGTTTTCTAGAAAACTAAACATACAAAAATATGTATGTATTAATCATTAGGAAGAGAGGGTTTAGAATTGTCCAGGCTTCCTAAGCTCTTTTTTCATTAGACCTTAAACTTTTTTAGGATCCGGTTCCTTTAGTAGGTCTAGAATGTCTCGTAAACCCACTCTTATACCTTCTTCTCCGGTTGTTCCTCAATTTGATCTAAGTCTACCTTTAAGCAATTCTAATAAACTGTTTCTAAGTACCTGCTTACAACAAGAGTGAAGTCAATACAAGTTTAACTACACAGAAAGTAGTAAAAAGTAAAAAGTCAAGAACACGATGCTTTGCTAGGTTTTCTAAAAAAACAAACTTTAAACGACTATGAATCTTTGATTTATTGATAACAGTGCCTACTTCTCTAGATTCAAGCACAAGCAACTAGATCTAGTAGAACTTCCTTAGATCTACAAATATCAAGGCTGAACTACTTCAATCTACACCAAGATTGACTCGAGAGAATCACACAAACTAGAACCAACACGAACACCTAGGATTTTGACAATAATCGCATTGATATCATTTTTTTTAAAATCAAAATCCAAGCTCTATAAATTACAGAATCAAATAAGAGATCACAAAGCAATTTTACGTGGTTCACGCACTAACAAACTAATCCATAAGGACCTCCGGCGAAGGAGAGAGGGTTGCACTATCAAATCAGACTTTACAAGAATACATACAGCACATTGCAAAAAACCATAATAATACAATAAAAACTCAAGAACACTAAGAAATCGAAGAGGACACGAAGAACTTTAACAGAGCATCGACCAACTCAAAGCGAGAAAAAAGACAACCAAAGACTTTTTCTCTCTTAACAAAATCTAAATGGTTAATGTTGTTCATAAAGGTAGGATTATAAATAAGGTTTGGCCTGGGCGCAAATTGGTTGGATTGAATGCGTTAGGCCTGAAACTAGCCCACATAATAAACCTCCCAAAGCCCAAAGACATTACAATAATACAAATACAAACATTGTCAATAGTAACAAGTCCAAATGGAAATTACAATAGATCACTATAAAAAATATGGAAGAATCAAACACTGCCTCTATAAATCAAACTAACCCAAACACCTCTCAAACTACCCCAAACACGTAGAATACAGAATAGGAGAGTACCATGGATTACGCATCTCTTGAAAAAGCATTAAACTTTAGTTGCCCTTTCAGTGGAGTAAGCCAAAGCGAGTCTTGCAGGTCTAGTCGCATACCCCTATCGTCTTATTATTCTATTCGTTGCAGTGGGCGAAGTCGTATTTGTTACCAGCCATTTTTTGGAATGCCAAGATCGAGGCACTCGTCTTCCTTTTGTATCCCCATCCAATCGGTACATCTCATTGTCTGGTATTTCGTATACTTATCAAGTAAGATCAAAGTAATAATATTAATTGGAAAGCTCAAGTGCTCCCTGTCATTAGAGCCTTGGAGTTAGAAGATTTCATTACAAGCTCAAAGAATCCCTCCTCTTAACACCTTGAACCTTGTAATAAAAAAGCCTTATCAATCCCAAATATAGGACTTAGAGTTTATTAGACCACCTGCTCTTTACTGGCTACTCATAATTATTGAAGAAGATTTACTTAAGCAAGTAAATCAGTCTACTACCTCTTTAAAAGCATGGACCACCTCGAAAATCTATATGCTCAAACATTAATGGTGCAGCTTAAGAACCAACTTATACTTTAAAAAAAAAGAGGTCATTGCGTGTGTGTAATTATATTCAGAAGATCAGGAGCCTTGAGAATTCCTTACAAGTTGCTGGCTGCAAAACTCCTGTACACAAGTTGGTGTTATGTGCAATGACTTGGGGCATGAATTTAAGCTTGTTGTGGTTTACATGACTCACCATAAAGCTAAAGTTACATTGCAGGACATCCAATAAGCATTTGTGCTACATGAATAGAGGATTGCACAACTGAATAGTTCAGCTCCAATCAATATAACACTCTCAGAAAATATAGCTACATTTATTAGAGATTTCCCCCATAATAGAGGTGGTACACAAGGAAATAGAAGATCCGATAGATGAAGAAATTTAAATGGAATAAGAAAAGAAAGATGGAATTAAAAAAAAAAAGCATTGTCAAGTCTGTTAAAAATTTAGACATGATACACATAAGTATTATAAACGCTTCAATTAAACATGGAAGGGTAACTAAGGAAGACAAAACCAACAGCCAAATACACCACAACAAACTCAACAAGTTCATCTTTTTCAATCACAAGTTTATTTGACAGAAAACATGCATTCATACGTTGACAATCATAAGACCAACACATGGTTTCTCGAATCAGGAGCAACTAACCATGTTATATCAAATCTAAGCAACATGTCCATCGGAAAAAACTATGAGGGTAGAGATAAGATAACAGTTTGCAATGGTATGCTTCTTCCTATAAAACACACAAGATATTCACAATTATATATGCAAAATAACAAACACACACCTCTTTTTCTCAAACAAATTTTACACGTACTTGACATTACTAAAAAATCTCATCAATGTCTCTAAATTAACTAAAGATAATAACCTCTATTTTGAGTTTACTGACAATTGTTGTGTGTTTAAGTGCAAGGTAACATGGAAAGTTCTATCAAAAGGGACTCTCAATGATGACCTCTACGGTCTCTCTATACTAAATAGAACCAGAAAACACAATAAAAACTCTTTGATAACTTTCAACCAACATTCAAATCTGATTATAAAATATCTAGTGATATATGTTCTTAAACTATGGTTGTTACTGAGATACATCTTAACTTTTGGCACACCAAATTGGGTCATCCTTCTTTTGAAAATTTACAAACAACCTTTAGATCTATGAATATTTTTCCTAAATATGATGCTGTGAATTTTTGTAACTCATGTAAAATGACAAATTGCATGAACTCCCCTTTGACAAGCATGAAATATCTATCGTCCAACATCTTGAATTAATATATCATTAGAAGGATTCAAGTATTATATAATCTTTATTGATGCTTTCACCAAGTTCACTTGGATTTTTTATTTAAAATTGAAGTTTGATGCCTTATCAACCTTTGTCTCTTTCAAAATCAATGTAAAACTTCAATTAAACTATAAAATAAGGGCTTTTCACATAGATATGAGTAGTGAGTATCAAGCTTTCATTCTATACTTGAAACAAAGTGGAATCACTTTTAGCCTTAGTTGTTCTTACACCCATAAACAAAATGGGATATTAGAAAGAAAGCATAGACATATCTCATAAATGGGGCTGACTCTTTTGGAACATGCCGACATTCCTTTATCTTTTTGGTTTGAGATAATTTCCTAATTCTCTATTGAATAATATCTCACATTTCAAAAGCTCTTTCACAAGAAGTCAAATTATAGATTCTTCCAAACCTTTGGTTGCGCTTTCTATTCCTACATAAGATACTACTCTCATCACAAGTTAAACTTTCACATAAATAAATGTGTCTTTATTGGTTTCACTCTAAACATGTGGAATTCAATGAAGCAAAATTTTCCTTCTTAAAACTCTTTGACACAAAAGAAAATCCAAAGGTCACATCTGCATAATTACCCTTATCAGTTCTGACTCTAGCCATTCCACAAGAACCTTTTAGTTTCAACAAAGGTCATTAAGTTGAGAATCAGTTTCTAGCTAGCAATTTTACTAAAACCTACAGCTCAAACATAGAACCTAACTCATAACAGAAGGTAATTTATCCTAGTTCTTTTCCTCTCCATATTGATCAAAACCTATCAAATCTCACAGAACCACACAATCCTATACAAATAGATGTTCACGGTGCTCTCCAAAACACTATCTCTTACTCACATAAGCACACACATCAGCCCACTCATCCAATGTAGACAAGGTCCAAAATGAGATTTACAAAACAAAAGATATTATGACTACAACCATACAAAACTCAACCAATGAACCTATCAACACACATGAAGCATTGAACAAACCTATTTGAAAGCTAGCTATGTAGAAAGAGATTAGAGCTTTGAATAGAAATAACACGTGGACTCTATCACCTTCTAATCCTTTTGTCGATACTCTAGGAACCGAATGAGTGTTCAAAGTTAAATATTATCTTGATGGGACAATGGCCAAATGCAAATCAAGGCTTGTATTGAAAAGTTTTCTAAAGACTCCACTAATAGACTTCTTTGAGAAATTTAGTCTAGTGGTGAAATCATCTACAGTTAGGGTCATGTTTTTCTTATGAGTAATGCATCATTGAGACGTTCAGAAAATTGATATAAATAATGCATTCCTCAATGGAGATCTAGATGAAATTATCTACATATGACAACCTGAAGGTTTTGAGAATGCTAACCTTTCTTATTATATTTGTATACTCAATAAAGCATTATATAGTCTTAAACAAGCTCCTAGGGCTTGGTGTTTGAAATTCAAAGAAGCATTGGTCACATAGGGATTTATAAATTCAATTTTAGACACCTCCCTCTTTTTCTATAGAGATAAGGAGTTAGTTCTACTTTTACTAGTGTATATGGATGATATACTCTTGACATGCAACAATCCTCACAATTTTTTTTAAAAAAATTAATTTATGATCTCAGCAATCAATTTATCTTAAATAGTATGAGTTTTATACGTTACTTTTTGGGGTTTGAATTATGTAGATATAAGATAGAGTTATTTTTATTTCAGACAAAATATATAAGAGATTTACCCACCAGGGTTCAAATGAGCAATTGTAAGCCAAATGACTCTCCTCCATCTCCTAGTACGAAATTATTCAAAGATTAAGGTGAAGATTTTCATGATCCTTTTCTCTATAGAAGTGTCCTAGGTGCTCATTAGTATCTTACAAATACCAGGCTAGATGTGAGTTTTATTGTCCACTGACTCAACCAAATTTAACTCAAGACCCAAAATAGCTCACTAGATGTGAGTCTTAGGACTTTAAGATATTAAAAAGGTACAACTAATATGGGCTTGCATTTTAGAGCTCCTTCAAGCAACACTCCAAAAAGATTGCAAGGTTTTTGTCTCTGATTAGGTTGGTTCACTTGATGATCGTGGTTCCACCAGCAGCCACCTAGTATTTCTGGATGATCATTTCATTAATTAGTCTTTTAAGAAATAGGAGGTCGTTGCCTATTTAAGTCCCAAAGTAGAATATCGATCTCTTGCTCATTTGGCATCTAAAATGGTCTAGGTGACTTCTTTACTGCAAGAATTAGATGTTAAACCTCTTAAATTCGTCCGCTAATTTGGTGTAATGAGCCCGACTCTTGGCTCAAATTATTCTATTTCATGCTCATACAAAACATATAGAGGTTGGCATTCATTTCTTCATAAACTTTGTACCTGAAGGAAGATTTGAAGTTCGTCACATAACAACTTCTAATTAAAGAGCAACCTTGCTCACAAAAACTTTAGCTGGCTTCTAGTACAACACTAGTCTAACAGTTCATCCTCACAAAAACATCCCACTACTGTCAGATTGATGGAAGGTGTGAAATATTAGCATGGACATCAATCTGCTGATAGATCTCACACTTATAGATAAAGTAATGAACAATTTACATATCAGATATAGATAAACAAGTATATGGGAACACGAAACCCAGAGCCCTAGGCTCCAAATGACATCTCTGATTCTACTTTCCAAAGACCTCATCTATGAAAATGCCTATGATCTACTTAAAGACTCACATGACTATTCATATTCTAACATTTTCAATAAGGCATAAGAATTTTAGGAGCTCCTGAACTTGACTATATTTTTCAAGTTAGCCCCCTAACTTCACAAATGGTCAATTTAGCACTTTAACTTTCAAATTTTGTATCAACTAAACCCTTTTTGTAGATGTGGATGACTAAATTGACATTTAAAGTTAACTATTTTTTTTTCGGTCAGATCAGCCTCCATATCAACAAAAGAGCTTAATTGATCCAGCATTTGAAAGTTGAGGGGTTGGGCAACCATAAAGTTTGAGAGCTAACTTGAAAAATATAGTCAAGTTCGGGGTTCCTAAACCGCTTATGGCTTTCAATAACTTATGCAATATTTTATAATAAATACAATACAACTACCATATTAATAGGGTAGGCAATTTTGGTGTAACCCTACGACGTACCATCCCATGTAAAGAAGGCTTCTAGCAGCATGAGAAAATAAACAGAAATAATTCACTTCCAACTCTAAGTCTGTGTTTTTGTTTCAGAAATATCATATACATGTTACTTCCCTGTCAAAAATGAAACAGTTGCGTGCCTTTTAAGCAACCTATGTGAAATATCGCATTGCTCAAAATGAAAGCTATCCATCTACCAGTCTATCTATCCTCATCATCATCGCAACATTTTGCACCGCTTCCTTGCTGCAACTTTCGCCAGAGGCAGAGCATATCTCTAGGACTCTGATAATGTGCAACAACATAACCTTCAACACACCCTTCATTATTTACGCGCGGTTCATTAACATAACTCACTTCCACGCCTCCCTCCCGCTGCATCTCTGCTATCCAAATTCCCATCGCAACATCCTCCAGTCTAAACATCTACCAAACCAAAAAGACACACATTCACTATAACACTCTGAAGTGACCAACATTATATGCAAAGTCTAACGATTACCTTCAATTGACCTTTGCGTTTTTGGGCAATAGCATTAGCAATATCATGTGAGACTACGTATCCAGGGCCGTGAGCCCATGGAGGGTATCTATATTCCGACCATTCCTTCAAAGATTAGAAACATTTGGAAACTTATCAAGTTTTTATTTATCAAAAGCTATTACCTTAAAGGTTATACTGTCAGGTGGATCAGGTGTGCGATGAGGCAGAGCTTCATATTCTATTAGACCGTATAATAAGCCATTAGTCACATTCGTTCGATTCAGAGAAACCAATAATTCATCGACTCGAACAAATGCATCGTCGTCTGTTTTCATTACATACTTTGCTGACACAACTTCAGTCTGTCAAGATAAGCCAACATTAGTGATTGAGCTTAAAACATGCATTGTTCATAAAACGACATATCTTTAACTTACAGCGAAGATGCAGATTGCAATGGTTTTAAGTGTGATGAGAGTGTAGTAGTCGATGAAAGGCATTAATTGAATGTCTCTGTACATTTGTGCTTCCTTCCAGAGTTCTTCATTCACACGATGGTTCTTGTGCTGTAGAAACATGGAAATTTTTCAGGACAATGTGTTGGAAAATTGAAATAGGATGTGTAGGTACTCACCAGGCCGACGAAAAAGTGAACAGCTACTGTTCCTGACCTGACTGCAGGGTACTGCATCCAGGCTTTTCGGACGGCCATTCTGCGCTTGAAATTGTTAGCCGTGGAGAACACTCCGATAAAGAGGTCTAATGTTTGATGTAGGGGAAGTAGAATTGAGCTCAATGATTGTATGTTATCGTTGTTTTCGATGCCTTCAGAGGCGGGTAAGCCAGTGGCCAGGACAGATATTAGGTCTAATTCGCCAGATATCTTTACTTGGGTCACAAGCCATGACTCCAGGTTCTGCAGTTTATTAGAAATTGTTTGAATGAGATGCGAAAAATGTTAGGAAAAACAGATACAGGACAGAAAAAGGGATCATACTTCCCGAAAAGCGAAAGAAGTTGTGTGTTTTCCATCGACAGTCATATGAATCCCTTCTTCTCCAACTCTCAGTGTCATCACAGCCAATTGGCCTAATTTGAATGGAAATTTATGTGCCGCTGCAGATGTGTTGTTTAGCTTTGATGAAGATGAAGAACCAACGTTTAACATTTCGTCACAATTGTTTAAGTTAACAACTGTTTCATTACATAAATGACACTATCTTAGGCCACAAGTAAAAAGAAAATAATTGAAAATGAGGACTGCATAACTTTAATAACTTTACCGTTTCTATAATCATCTGTTCCTTTTGTGTATTCTGGTGAAGGACAACGCTCCTCTTCACCCCAATCATCAGCAGCAGTCCATGTATTTTGAACAATTACAGGATCATCTGTCAATTTATCTCCTAGAGGCCTAACATTATAATGCAAAATGATTGGCGGATCCGGCTCTTCCTCTAAAGGCTCACCTATCAGCTCAATCCGAAACTCACCCAGAAGGCCATTCGGTATCCCAATCACAGTAATTGAAGAACCTTGAACCAAACCACACGGAATATGAAGCTTAAACCCTCTATTACTACCTTTTCCTGTTACTTGACCCTTAAGAAACCTCGGACATTGCTTCTCCTGAACTTGATGACTAATACTACCATTGGAAACATCATCTTTTCGGTTCTCAATCGCATTGGTTAGATTCTTCCACGCATTTCCTGCTTCTTTGATTGCATATACTGCATTAGGTAGAGCCTGAGAGTAGTTAAGCAAGTCCTGCATACATCTCCAAGTCGATAAAGAATCCAGTTTTTCATGAGAGAAATTTATGTTCTGAAACAGATCAGAGACTAATTCGTCTGAAGAAACTATCTCTTGATTCACATTGGCATAGTCTTCAGCTTGTAGTGAAAGATCAACAGGATCTTGAATTGATTCAAGAGGCATAGTAATGGTTGAGTTCAATGCAATGGGTGGAAAAGGCGTCTGGTCTGATGATTTTTCCATAATTGCATACCTTATCAGAAGCAACATGAACAGTGTTCCAATTAAAGCACCACCAGACCATTTCTTCATGTTGGGTGGATTCAATAGCTTGACATGAATTGATTGTTTGGAATGAAATGTAGAAACTGATCTTAATTGAACATGTTTTGCAGACATAAGAGAAGAAGAAGAAATAAAAAATGTGCAAAGAAAAGAATTTTGGAAGAATGGAGATTTTTTGTGATTGTTTGGTGGTGTGTGACTGTCTTAAGTGAAGCTTCAAGTTTAAGTCAAAGTGGTTGTTGCTAAGTTTGCTTGCAGTTGCACTTTATTGTTTCCTGTTGTGTTTCTTTAGTTGGTACCATACTAGTTGACCTCAATCTGTAATTGGTCAAATAAATTTTTGTAGTTTTGTAAATAAAATTATGTTTTTACCTTAAGCAGTAACCAATTTTTTCACTGTGGTTAACTGGGGCTTTTGATTTTGATAATGTTCATCTTAGCAGAAAAGTAAAACAAAATTCGTGAGTTATACAGGCCACAAAATATGACCCACGTGGAATAATCTCAGAATATGCCCAGGACACCATGAAGTGTCAAAATTAGAAAGCACCAAGTGTCCGATCCAAAAATTTATCACAACTAATCAAAATTAAGAAAAAAATCAATGTATGGCTCATATGTAGATTACTAGATAAGATGCAATTACTAAATCAACCTATTACAAATTTGTACTATTACACATTTTGACCAAATCGACATCTGATTTAAATATTTACATGAAACAGAAGTATATTGTACTTTCCAGATCCTTCAAGATTGTAGAAGAAACAAACAAAAACACAAAGCAAAAGAATCCAACTCACGGAAAAAGCCAAACTACTGAAACTGCTGGAAACTAACATGTTTCAACTATATAAATAGACTTCGAACATGTCCATTCAAACCTGAAAAGTAGTTGAATTCATTACAGGAAAACAAAAATGTCTCCTGCTTTATCTCTCTCATTCACACACCTCCCAATCTGCAAATCGCAAGACATTTCAAAAGACACCAGCAGCAACAGCAACAACTCAGCTTTGATTAAACCCAATTTCAAACTCACCAAAAGACAGCTGTTGAACTCTACAGGTCTAGGACTTCTTGGAGGGTTATCAAATCCTGATGTTGGAGTTTCAAGAGCAGAACCAGAGGCACCAATTGAGTCTGCATCAAGCAGATTGTCGTATACTAGATTTTTAACGTATTTGGAGCAAGGTGTTGTGAGGAAAGTGGACTTGTTTGAGAATGGAACCGTTGCTATTGCTGAGATTTATAATCCAGCTCTTGAGAAGATTCAGAGAGTTAAAGTGCAGTTACCTGGATTGCCTGCTGAATTGGTCAGGAAATTGAAGGAGAAAAATGTGGACTTTGCTGCTCATCCTGTGGATGTCAACTGGGGACTTGCTGTGCTTGACTTTTTAGCTAATTTTGGGTTTCCTTTGTTGCTTCTGGGGTCTTTGTTTCTTAGAACACCTTCTCCTAACAATCCTGGAGGTCCAAGTTTACCATTCGGACTTGGCAGGTAGGCTATAAGATTGTTTCTTTTTAATGAGTTTTGCAACATTGTTTGATCTGATTCATTGTTTTGGTGTAGGAGCAAAGCCAAATTTCAGATGGAGCCAAACACAGGAGTGACATTTGAGGATGTAGCAGGAGTAGATGAAGCGAAACAGGACTTTCAGGAAATAGTACAGTTTTTAAAGACCCCAGAAAAGTTCACAGCAGTTGGAGCCAAAATCCCAAAAGGAGTACTTCTAGTCGGTCCTCCAGGGACAGGGAAGACACTGTTGGCCAAAGCGATAGCTGGGGAAGCAGGAGTGCCTTTCTTTTCTCTGTCAGGATCTGAATTCATTGAAATGTTTGTTGGAGTTGGAGCTTCCAGGGTAAGAGACTTGTTCAACAAGGCAAAGACGAATTCGCCTTGTTTGGTTTTTATAGATGAGATTGATGCAGTTGGTAGGCAAAGAGGGACTGGTATTGGCGGAGGAAATGATGAAAGGGAACAGACTTTGAATCAATTACTTACCGAAATGGATGGCTTTAGTGGTAATACTGGTGTCATTGTTATTGCCGCCACGAACCGGCCTGAGATTCTTGATTCTGCTTTGCTTCGTCCTGGAAGATTCGACAGACAGGTTAGTGTTGGGTTACCTGATGTGAGAGGCAGAGAACAGATACTAAAAGTGCATAGCAACAACAAGAAGCTAGACAAAGACGTTTCACTTAGTGTTATTGCAATGAGGACTCCAGGATTCAGTGGTGCGGATTTAGCAAACCTGATGAATGAAGCAGCGATTCTAGCTGGCCGCAGAGGCAAGGACAGTATCACATCCAAGGAAATCGATGACTCTATCGATCGAATTGTGGCTGGAATGGAAGGCACTCAAATGACTGATGGAAAGAGCAAACTCCTTGTTGCCTATCATGAAATAGGCCATGCTATTTGCACGTAAGTACATATAAGAAAACACAATTCAGGCCGTTTTGATCTTATAATTTCTATAAAGACTTACCAATCCTGAAATTTACAGGTCACTGACTCCAGGACATGATGTGGTACAGAAAGTGACATTGATTCCCCGCGGCCAGGCTCGTGGTCTAACATGGTTCCTACCGGACGATGATCCAACACTAGTATCTAAGCAGCAATTGTTCGCAAGAATTGTTGGAGGGCTTGGAGGTAGAGCAGCAGAGGAAGTGATTTTCGGAGAACCTGAAATCACTACAGGTGCAGCTGGGGACTTGGAACAAGTCACCCACGTAGCCAGACAGGTAAATAAATACCATTGAGTACTGCGAGTCTCATTTCAATAAACTATACAATTAGTCTTACAAAATACCCTTCTCGGTGCAGATGGTGACCAGGTTTGGGATGTCGGAAATCGGACCGTGGTCACTGACTGATCCAGCAGTGCAGAGTGGTGATGTTGTGATGAGGATGTTGACAAGAAACAATATGTCTGAAAAATTAGCAGAGGATATTGATAGATCAGTAAAGGATATAATACAATGTGCATATGAGATTGCAAAGAAGCATATAATGAACAACAGAGAAGCTATTGATAAGCTTGTTGAGGTGCTTATGGAGAAGGAGACACTTTCAGGAGATGAATTCAGAGCCCTTCTGTCAGAATTCACTGATGCTCCAATTGGGAAAATTGTGACTAGTCCTATTAGAGAATTGATCAGTGCATAAACTGAGAAAAGTTAACATGTGAATTTGTTGTACAATTTAGACAATATGTAGTCATACATGAGAAAATAGAAGAGTTATGCTACAGTTTCACATTGCACATGTGCATTCATATACATTAATTTTATCAGTATTCAATTCAAAGCATGAATGGTTAGGCTTCGAATCCCACAAACCACCACCATTTTCCCTCCAAAACCCACCAACTGTGATTCAACCACCATCTCCAAAACCCAGCAATGTCTAACCCTAATCTCCCTCTGCTCTTCCCCAACTCACCTCTCTCAAATCCACGCTCAAATCCACCTCCACGGCCTCCAAAACAACACCCATCTTCTGAGCAAACTCGTTCACTCCTCCGCTTTGTTGTCTCCTCTCTCTCAAAGCCTCACCTACGCTCGTTCACTCATCTATAACTCCATCTCTTCCACACCCATTTCACGGAACATCCTCATCAGAGCCTACGCCGCCAGCAAAACCCCATTAGAAGCTTTCTCCGTCTTCCTCGAAATGAAAACACAAGGTGTTCGACGAAATCACCTCACTTTTCCCTTCCTTCTCAAAGCCTGCGCCGAGGGCTTCGCGCTTCGAGAAGGGAGGCAAGTGCATTCAGAGGCAGTGAAGCTCGGATTGGTTTATGATGTCTATGTTAATAACAATTTAATTCATTTCTATGGGTCGTGTAAGAAAATTAAGGATGCTTGTAAAGTGTTCGATGAAATGCCTGAAAGAAGCTTGGTTTCATGGAACGCGGTGATTACTGCTTGTGTTGAGAATACTTGGTTTAGTGAGGCAATTGGGTATTTTGTTAAGATGATGGGTTCAGGTTTTGAACCTGATTCGACTGCGATGGTGGTCTTGCTTTCGGCTTGTGTCGAAGTTGGGAATTTGAGCTTGGGGAAGTGGGTTCATTGTAGAGTGATTGAGAGTGGAATGGCGTTGAATACACAGCTAGGTACCGCCCTTGTCGACATGTATGCCAAATGTGGAAATGTAGCTTATGCTAGATTGTTGTTTGATAGAATGGAAGAGAGAAATGTATGGACATGGAGTGCAATGATTCTAGGATTAGCTCAACATGGATTTGCCAACGGTGCATTAAACCTCTTTTCAACAATGATGAAGAGCTCATCAATAGCTCCTAATTACGTAACTTTCCTTGGTGTACTCTGTGCTTGTAGTCACGCCGGATTGGTTGATGATGGGTACAGGTACTTCCACGACATGGAGCATAAACATGGTATCAAACCAAGGATGATACATTACGGAGCAATGGTGGATATATTGGCTCGTGCTGGTCGTTTAAAAGAGGCTTATGCATTCATAACAAATATGCCTATCGAGCCTGATTCTATCGTGTGGCGAACATTGCTAAGCGCCTGCAGTGTCCATGATGTTAATGACGTTGAAGGATTGCAAGATGAGGTGAGGCAGAGACTGCTTAGTGTCGAGCCGAAAAGGGGTGGGAACTTGGTGATAGTTGCTAATAAATATGCAAAAGCTGGGATGTGGGAGGCAGCTGAGAAGGTGAGGATGGTTATGAAAGATAGAGGGTTGAAGAAGATTGGTGGCGAGAGTTGGATCGAGTTAGGCGCATTGATCCGTAGGTTCTATTCTGGAGATGATTCTCAAGCTGATCTTGAGGAAACGTACAGGTTGCTTGAGTGTTTGAACTCACACATGAAAATTGATTCACTTGATATTGTAGAATTTAGAAATTGTAGCTTGAGGTGTTAGTCAACTATTTTATAATAAGGTTTCTCAGATTTATACAAATTTTGTTGGTTCTATCTACTGCACAGTTTTTATAACTCTCTAAATACAGCTTTGTAGTCTTGTGGTTCTTGGTTTGAAAAATATTAATTCAGATCGATTATTGAAACACTGCCACCATGTTGCGAAGTAAAAAAAAAAAATCCTCACTAACTAACTGTTTTTTTAAAATTCTCATCTGGTCAACCTAAAATGTAAAAAGGGAAAATGCATGGAATCAACTGTGAAAACATCCACTTGAGTAAATGAACCTTTAAACTTTGTATTAAGTTATTAAACCAAACAAAAGTTGGTTTCCAACTTATGAATCAACATCCCCAATCTAACCTCATTCAGAAATTTTAATTATAATATTAGCATGATTTTATATTTTATAAAAATGAAAAATAAAATTATAAGGGAAAAGACTAACATATCCTTGGTATAACATACTATATAAAAAAATAATAATAACGTTAACCAAGTTCAATTTTTTCAAAGTCGTACACCATCGTATCCGTTGACAGTTCCGTTGACGATTTGCGGCAGCTAACTCGAATATTAAAGCTGAGGACGATTTTTTTAGCACCATATTTCACCAAAACCGTTAAAGCTTTCGTCGAAGTTGGCCACACAAAACCCTAATTTTTAAGCGAATGACGAATTGAGCATTGGTTTCCTCGTTTTGCCCAAGTAAGATTGTAATTAGGTTTTTGACTGTTAGCAACGGAAGTGTTGTGGTTGTACTGCAATGAGTTGTGGGTAGGTAATGTAAATGGTTCTGTTTTAGGAGTCATCACACAGTTATCACTGTGGAGTGGATTGAGATATTGAAATCGAATTAGACCAGTGTTGTTTGATTCATCTTATCTTTTGTGATTCTGGTTTATCTCAGTTTTATAAATGGGGATATTTTCAATTTAGATTAAGTTTCGATGTTGTATTGATCAGATTACTATCTCATCCTCTGCTTCTGTTATCTTAACTAATATTTACATGGTAAATCGATAGTTTAGGTGGTTTTTATTGTAGGACAGATACAAGTGAGGTGCTTATTTAAATGTAATTTGAACTCAGTAGGAACCATAATGGTAACGTATATTTCATTAGTTAATTAGATTGTGTTTTTCATGGTGAGTAGGATGTAAATCGCTTTTAAAAGTTAAATAAAAATGTATTTCTTTCTGACAATTGTAAGTGTTTGTGGTGGGGTTGTGGTTATGTTAGTATTTGTAGTGCTTTACATATGAAGCTGTTTCATATGAATCTAGTACATAGATTCAATGGAGTGTGGGTCAGGTGGTGTTGAAAAACTGTATTCATGTTAAATATGAGTCAATATAGTTTTAATATTTTGAAATTCACGTGATACACATTTGACTAAATATTATTTACCTTACTGTGTGTTAGGTGGAGTTCAATTTCTTTATTTAACTTTAAGTTTAACGGGAAAATTGTAACATTGAGCAATGCATATGTTAGGTATTCATATGTCAGTGGAAACATATTTCACAATAGTGTCTGTTGTGGTGGATAGAAGTTGAACTCCACCAGAAATAATGTCAATGTCTTTAATTGATGCACAGGAAAAAGTGTATGAGGTGGTGACATATTTTTGGGCATCATCTCTCTGGTCTTATGTTATTGTTAAATGAAATTGATCTGCAATACAGTAGATAAGTAGGAGGACAGGTTCATTGTTTATATTATTGGTTTTTCATTTTTTTTTAACATGGTGTATAGCTTCTAAAGTGAGAAAATTTTAACATAGGAAATTCTAAGGGTGTTTGGTGATGGTAGTGTACTGAATTTGATATTTAAATGCTAATATTGATAATATGTTTCAGGTTGTACTCATTTGAATAATCTGTGTTCACGTGTAAATGACTGAGGAACAGGTTAGTTATATCCTTTTATTTGAATAATTCAATGTAGGTGAGTTAGTGTTTGTTATGTATTAATCTAAGATTCTTTGTTTTTGTTTTTTTTTTTGTTAATTGCTATTAGGGGGATATAGAAGCTACTTATCGGTAGGACGAACCTAGAGTTATAACCAAGCAGTAGATAAACAACATTTGTAGGCTTAATAAGCTGGTAGACCTTCTCAATGGACAAGTTTGTAGGTATAAGCTGCAAAAATTCATCAAGAAGTCTCCCTTTCGGCAATTCTTTTAACTGGTGGAGCGATCCGGATTTAAAGACCAGGTATTCAATGGGAAACTAGTGTTAAGGGTTCTTGTAGTAGAAGTAGTAATGCATAATCAACCTGTTGATGAAATGTGGTTTAACGTTGATGAAGCTCTTCACTATTTTGGGAAGCATGAGCTTGCATTAGTAACCGGTTTGAGAATTGGCAAGATTCGAAAGTCAGATCTGAAGTAGAAGAATGAAATACTAAGAAGAGATGATATATGTAGGAGATTGTGGCCTTCGAGACAAGGCAACAATAATGATGTTCTGGACATGTAGGGAAGGAGGAGATTGGATGTAAATGATGTTAAAAGATTGATATTGGTAGTCACAGTGCATGTTGTGTTGCTTGGGTATAGGGAGAATAGGTTAGTTATATGTTGTCGATATGGGTAGAAGATATATATCATTTTCAAAGATTTGCATGGGGCACATATGTATTTTCGAATACACTATCTGAGATGAAGAAATTGATGACGCGAGATCTTTTGGATGAACCAAAAACGGGAAGGATAGGAAGAGGATGCCTACTCGCATTTATGTGTGTATGTGTGTGTGTTTTTTCTGTTTCTGTTACAAATATGTTGTACTCTATATTTGAAAGTTAATTGATTTATTTTTGTTTCAGTGGTGGCTGGTTGAAACTTTCCCTCATATAAGGGAAATTTTGAAGGCTAGGGAATTGAAAGAATTCATCTACTTGAACCAAGGTGTCTGAGATGGTTATTGGATGATATTAGTTAGAAGGAGATTCATGATGCTTTAAATGTAACATATGAATAGAAGTCTGATTATAGTTATTTTTGTAATTGCATTAGGTAAGTTTGTTGATGTATTACTTGTGTTAGGTGAGGGGTAATCGTACACTAGAACCATTGGCTTATGAAAAGGAAAATTGGTATTTGATCCCAAAAAATTGGGGGAGGATGTTGTAGAAAAATAAAACTGAGAGTGATTGAAAGACTTTGGTCGATCAAGTTTTAGATGATGGATCAATGCCCTCTTCCCGCTAAATAATTGTTGGCTCATCAAATGAATTGTGATTTATAAATTAAATGAATCATCAACATCAAGATCTAATTCTGATGGAGGACAAGTAACATAAATTAAATGAATTGTGATTTATAAGTTTTAGTGTTTTCTTAATAGGTTTGTTGTATGCTTATAAGATCAAATTATGGTGTCAAAAAATAAAAATTTTAGATATGAGCAGATTCCTGCTATGGATGAGATGTTGAAATGGAAGGAAGCGGAGAAAAAGCGATGGAATCAAGTTCTGGAGTGGAAGGGGAACATGATGAGAAATAAACTTCATTTCAAGTTTGGAATGGAATAAACAACAGACCAAGTTTGGAAGGATTCAGTTGGCCACTAAAGTTAATAATTAGTTTAGATTGCACAATTGGAGAAAAATACTGGAATTGTAGGATCTTCATACACCCCATTTCAAGATATAATTAATGAGGTTGAAAAAGTGTGCCATGAGAAAGACATAGGTATGTCTGAAGCAACTGCACATGGGGATAATACAGGTGGTATAGGGAGTAAGGTTGCAGTGGAAATGAGTAAGCATGCAGGTGGAGAAGATAGGCCAGATGCTGGAATTGATAATAATATTGGTGCTGACCATGGTGTCCAGTTTGGTGCAGGGGGACGCAATGGCCTATTAATTTGAATGAAAGTGCTGCAGAGAGGGAAACTGATGGTGTCAATGATCCGCATGTTATGGGTGAACAATGGAGTCATAAGTAAAGACTAAAGAAGTAGGTTGTGAGGGATTTCAGCATCCTGATAACATCAGTGAAGAGAAAGAGGTGGAAAAGAAGGAGTCTAGAAAGGAGGATGATGTTGATCAAGATCACAGTGATGATTATCAAGTAGAGGATCAAAAGGATGATGGGGAGGAATTTAAACCGGTAGTTTTAGGTGGACAGCACAACGTAGACAAAAGGAAAAGGAAAAGGAAATAGGTTACGATGGAAAAAGGTAAAGTGTCAGAATCTGTTGATGGGAATTTCGATAATGTTGGACACAACAAAGTTCATAGACGCCGAAGAATCTTATGGTATTTGAGGCATAACTTTATTGAGTAATGTGAAGTTTTTATAAATCCTTATTCGTTCACAATAATTTGATCATGATTTTATGAAAATTTCATTTCGGGGTCAAAGTCCTAGGAGAAGTGATAACCTGGGGAAGAAGTCCGTGTATTGGAAATCTCCATACACCAGAAGTGGTAAGCAGAAGAATGTGGAAACAATTTTGATTGAATTGAAAGCCCTTAGTAGAGTCACGAGAAGAAGAAAGAAAGTATTGCAGTCGCCTAATCAAGATGAGAGAGAGCCAGACAACAGAATGGTACCATTAGGAATAATAAGAGGTCCACAACCTTTGAGTCCCTTAGCTTTAACAAATAGGTTTAGTCCCGTGAAAGCTGAAGCTCTCACTCAAACTTTCAAGACAATTACTTCTGAACCTAGCTCTAGTCATGTTATTCCAAAGACCAGTTTTCCCAAGATCAATAATCAACCAAACTACCCTTATGTAGACAAGCCCTTCTTTGAAAGGATTTTCGCATTAGAATTTGCAATGCTTCAAGACATGTATTTCAAGCAGCCTAAGAAATTAGCAGATCACTTTATTTCAAACAATCATTTTAGGCTATTTGAAGACCATTTGAAAACACAGCAGTTCTATGAATTCATCTTAGTTGACACAGAGTCAATTGGAATTCAAGAAATTCCAGACAAGAAAGACTCATCAAAGTTAACTTTCTATAAAGTCAAGATATAGAGATTGTTGACACCAGAACAATGGGGACCCCACACATGAGAAAGAGATTCTCTCAGCCTTATTACAAAATCTTGTGATCCATCAAAAATTTCAATATTTATTGTGTTTGGATTTGAAGGTTTCAAAACAGGAGGTGCCATTTTATTTAAAACAATGTGAATTTAAAAAACAAAAATTTTAAAAACAGGTGCTGTATTCAAAGAATATGATATATGAGATTCTGATTAAAACAATGCAAATGGCAGACAGAGTTCAAACACAGAGGGGAATTTCAACTATAAGAAACAAAGAAGTTCAAAAATAAAATCACACAGAAAGAGTTATGAACTAATCAAAGAAAAATCAATTGCAGTTTCAACACGTAACAGAGTACAATTAATCAAGTAATTATCAATACACAGATTGCAAACAGAGCTAGAAACAAATTTAAGCAATTATATCCATCATAGAACTAATAGCCACACACAGTTTTGGGACGTTTACAGGATCAAAGCTTATATCCCACAGGCAAGTCAATCAAATTTAGATTAATCACAACAATATCAAAAATCAGAAAATGACAAAAGAATAAAATGAGGTAAGAGTTTAGAGAAAGCTCAGTCTTCCTAAGCTGCTCCGCAACAGAACCCTTGTTCGTTAGGGTCTGCTTTCCTCCACAATCCTGATTTCTCTTAGGATTGTCTTCTGTCGTTTCTATCTAGATTGACCTCCAGTAGATCTGAAAGTTAGATCTACTCTTCAAGATTTCCAAAATAGCTTCTAGGTACCTGTAATCTCCACAAAAGACGTTGTCAATAACACAAAGAGACAAAGAATACAAGAAAGACCTAGAACGCCTAATATCTCTGTTAAGGTTTCAAGATGAACTACAGAATCGTCAGGAAGGCTTCAAATATCCATAAAGGATCAAGAAACCTTTCAGATCTGTTGTTCTACACTAATCGACAACTCGAAATCACACAGAAGCCAAATCGAACACATATATGTAACAGATGCTTCAAGATTCACAATCAGAACCCTAATCTATATGAAACAGCCCTAGATATCATTCTAATGCTCTGATACCACTTTGTAATACAATGAAAATCAACATAATAAGAGCAAAACATATAGAATCAACAATCAGAGAACAAACTTCACGTGGTTCACCCAAAATAGGGCTAATCCACGGGACCTCAGCACACAGCAGAGAGATGGGTTACACTAAGAATCTGAATCTGTTCAAACTTACAACAAATCACAAAGAACAGCAATACAAATCACAAAGAGACAACCTATACAGAGAAACCCTAACAGAGGAGTAAGAGAGAACAAAAGTGTAACAAATTCTCTCACTAGGAGATATCAGAAAAGAAAAGATTGTATATATAGGTAGGTTAAGTGACGGGTATGGGTCAGCACGCGGGTCTCCAACAGGATCCAACTGGAATCGGTTTTCACAAGCCTGACCCAGCTTGGGCCTGAACTAGCCTAAGAAACACCCCAAAGCCCAATCAGAAAACCAAACCTTATATACAACAATACAACTAAAACCAGAATGAAATATTACAACAAAACTTCCCCTAATTTTACATTCTAAAGATAGATCATAACAGATTTTTCATCATCTTCTATCCTTGCGCCATCCAACATCTCTCACAATTTGCTGCATTTGTTGCATCATTGGTCCAAAAATCCTCAGAAATTAGATCCGATTGAGGTGCAGGAAACTTCTGCAAAATAGGAGTTTCCGTATAGGCACAACCTTGGTTCCCATATCTGAGGGGTTATTATCTGTAGCAACCTTTTCAACCTGCAAAGCACCATTAAGCACATTCAGTCGGATAAAATGATATTTCATACCAATATGCTTTGTCCTGTCATGATAAACTGGATTTCTACTTATAAAATAAGCACCTTGGCTATCTGTAAATACAGTATCTTTAGTGTCAAGCAAGCTAATTTCATTAAGCAACCCCTGAATCCAGAGAGCCTCTTTTAACTCTTCTGTCAAAGCTATGTACTCTGATTTAGTGGTTGATAATGCCACATCAAACTGTAATTTCGATTTCTAGGATATACAATTCCCACATACAGTAAATATATAAGCAGAGATAGAGCGCCTGTTTTCAGAATCTTTTGCAAAATCTGAATCAGTATAACCATTTATGCACACTTTATCAGAGAACTTACCAAATTCTAGACCATAGTCTAATGTATCTTTAAGATATCTAAACACACCTTTTATTGCATTCCAATGTTCTTGTCTGGGTTTCATCATAAATCGGCTCAAAACACTGATAGCATAGGCTAAGTCAAGCCTGGTGCATACCATGGCATACATCAAGCTGCCTATAGCTTCTGCATAGGGAACATTTTCCAGAATAGAGTCATTTTCAGAAAATTTCCAGTCCAGATTAAGATTAGCAGCTAAAGGCAGACTATTAGGTTTAAAATCAAACATATTAAAATTGTTCAGAATTTTGTTCAGGTAGTTCTTTTGATCAATACACAGCATGCATTTAGACCTCTTTCTAGTTATATTCATGCTAAGTATTTTAGAGGCTTCCCCTAAATCCTTTATTTCAAATTCATTACTTAAACCAGATTTCACTTCACATAGCAACTTCTTTTCAGGGCCCATAAGCAGAATATCATCTACATATAACAGCATAAAAACAGGACAGTTCAAAACAGATTTGAAGTATAGACAGGCATCAAACATACTTCTTTTAAAACCGAGTTTAATAGCATAATTGTGAAACCTTTCATTCCACTGTCGTGGAGACTGTTTAAGCCTATACAAAGACCTTTTTAACAAACACACTTTATCCAAAGATTCACAATAACCTTCAGGTTGATCCATAAAGATCTCCCTGTCCAAGAAACCATGAAGAAAAGCAATTTTGACATCCATCTGCTCAAGCTCCCAATCAAAATGAGCAGTGAGAGATAATATGATTCTAATGGTTATGTACCTCACCACAGGGGAAAAAATTTTAGTAAAATCAACACCAGGCTTTTGGGTAAAACCCTTGACCACCAACCTAGCTTTGAACTTGTTAACATCAGAGGGAGGCAGATTATCTTTAATCCTAAAGATCCACCTACAGGCCACAAGCCTCTTGCCCTTAGGCTTATTAACTAGTATCCAGGTGTTGTTCTTTTTTAGAGAGGCAATCTCTTCATCCATGACTTTCTTCCATTTAATAGAATCAGCACAGGAAATTACTTCTTGAAAGGAAACTGGAACATAGTTAATATCAACAGAACAGTTCAAAGCAAGGATCACTAAGTTTGTATCAACATAATCATGATATCTAGATGGCATTCTAGTAGTTCTCCTCTCCCTATCCCTACTCAGAAGATAACCATCAAGATTATGCTCATGATAAGTCTCATCTACACCTAGGTCAGGTTGATTTTCAGGAATTTCTAGATCATTCTCAACATTATCAAGCAGATTCTCGTCAATCTCAGATTCAATATCAACACTATGATCTACCCCAGTATTTGGATTAGAATCCTGATCACGATTATTATGAGTAGAGATTTCAGCTTGAATGTCAAAATCAGATAAAACAAGCTGCCTGTACTTACTTGGTTCTGGTTCCTTGGAATCCAAGAAACCTAGAAACTCATTTTTAGCGAAGGTAACATCTCGGCTAACAATAAACTTGTACATTGAGTTCTCTTTATAAACTAACCTGAACCCTTTGGTACCAGGTTGATAGCCCATAAAGAGTCTAATGATGGATCGAGGATCAAGTTTGTCACCCTTCTGGTGAGCAAAAACCTTACATCCAAATACTCTAAGACTATCCAGATTAGGTGGTTTGCCATACCACAGCTCAAAAGGAGTCTTAAAACCAATAGAGGAGGATGGGGACCTATTTTTCACAAAGGTAGCAGTACTAAGGGCTTCCCCCAGAAGACTTTAGGTAAGTTAGCTTGGAACAGCATGCTCCTAACCTTTTCTAACAGGGTCCTATTAAGTCTTTCAGCTACACCATTCTGTTGGGGAGTGTACCTAACTGTTCTATGTCTGGTTATCCCACTTTCCTCACATAACCCCTGAAATTGTTCATTGCAAAACTCTAAACCGTTATCAGTTCTTAAAAACTTTATTTTCTTATTCTTTTCATTTTCAATCTGATTTTTCCAAATCTGAAATTTTTCAAACACTTCAGTTTTTGATTTTAATAAGAAAATCCAACAAAATCTAGAGTAATCATCAGTAAAAGACAAGAAGTAAACACAATTACTAAAAGTTTTGGTTTTAGAAGGACCCCACAGGTCAGAGTGAATGTAGTCCAAAATAGATTTTGTTTTAAAACTGGATTTTTCAAAAGGTTTTCGAGTTTGTTTTGCAAGAACACACTTATCACACAGTGGCATATCACTAGGGATATTTCTATCTATCAAGCCCTGTTTCTGCAATTCTCTAAAGCTATTGATTCCTAAATGGCTAAGTCTCCTATGCCACAGGATTGTCTTATCTAGGTTAGGGTTGGTCCTAGTTCGAGTGTCTAAGGCTTCTAGGGTATTACCTCTAAGGATATATAGGTTCCCAATCCTATTACCTACCATAACAACTTTCCCAGTTTTAGGTTCAGTAATATCCATAGAGTCACTTTTAAAGACACTAACCAACCCAGCTTCACTCAGTTTGCTCACAGACAGGAGGTTTCTCCTAAGTTTAGGTACCCACTTCACATCACTAAGGGTAATGGCACTACCATCATGTTGTTTAATAGCTACTGTCCCTAAGCCTTCTATACTACACCTATGATCAGACCCCATTAACACACAACCCTTTCTAGAAGTTTTAAGATTGGCAAACGAATTCCTATTGGGAGTCATGTGGTGAGTACAACCAGAATCAATAACCCAGTTATTCAAAACATTATAAATAGAAGAAACACTATGCAATTCAATCATAGCAGTAAGACCTTCACAAAATGAATCAATCACAGCAGCAGAATTAGATGCAGCAGAGGGTTTTTGAATGCCATTAGCTTCATCTTTTCTTTTCTGAAAACAATCTTTAACTAGATGATTTGTTTTACCACAATAATAACATTTCCTATCTGATTTTTGACCATTTTTAGATTTCCCATTTCCTTTCTGCTTATTCTGATTATTATTCCAATTATTTCTCTAAGGTTTCTTCCCTTTCCCCTTATTTTTGTTATTACTGCTTTCAGCTTTACCTATGGATAGACCTTCATTTTCCCTTTTAATCATTTCTTCGCCTACAGATCTAAAGTTCAAAGCATCCATGATGTCTTTAGTGGTCAATGCATCTTTATTAAATGATATGAATTTCCTCACCACACTGTGGGTTTCGGGTAAGGCATGCAGCAGAACCATGGTTAGATACTCATCACTGAGTCTCTCAGCCTCTTTGGTTCTGCTATTGAGATCTTGTACCAGTCTTTTAAAGACAGCCAAATTCTCACTAACAGTTTTATTAGATGCAAATCTGAAACTAAACAGTTTATGCAGACTGATGATTCTATTAGGGATGTCTAGCACTGTCAAACGGGTTGCCCGGCCCTGCCCGTGCCCTTACCCGTGCGGGTACGGGCTATATGCGGGCAAGGGCCTATAAAAGTCCACTTTTTAATGGGCATCATTTTGATGCCTGTGCCCGTCCGTGCGGGCTTGCGGGCGGGTACGGGCATGCCCGTATTTTTTTCGGTTGATGACTTTGGTAATTTATGAGATTTATGAATGAACTTTCGCACAATAGATTATGTACATTTTTTTACAAGTTAGTACAAATTTGATATTTTTATTAGTAAAATTAATTCAAAACATGCCCTTGACATTAGTTTAATCAACTATTTGCCTTTTCATTTCACGGCTAAGTGATTTAATTATATAGGATATCTGAAGTCGATTGTGTTGTGTCGAAAACACCGCAAGGATATAGGAATAAAACATGAAGTAAAAGATCTTAAAAACAAGTTCAAAGCTAACAACAACTCATTTCATAGAAAACAAGATCCCATTAAACAAATAATTAACTATACAAGTAGAGTAAACTCATTAAGTTGCACAAATATACTAATGTATTTCAAAATACTCAAACAAACAAACACATAATATTATAAATAAAGATTTCATCTCCAAAATAAAAAACATTGAAAATTAAAGTAGCTATCAACACACAAACAGATATAAAAATAAGATCTAAATTAAATTCTAGAGCATGTATATTTTTATATTTAAATGCGGGCATGCCCGCGGGTAGCTCATGCCCGGCTCGTGCGGGTACGGGCCCAAACGGGCCGAGCCTCAAAAGCCCACACTCTAAACGGTCTTTTAATTTACATGCCCGTGCCCGCAAAAAAATGAGGGCTGGCACGGGTACCCGCGGGCATTAAGCCCATTTTGACAACGCTAGGGATGTCAGATTCCAAGTAATTATTCTCAAGTTCTTTCCATAATTCAGCAGCAGTTTTAACATGGGCAATAGAAGTAAGCACATAATCAGACAAGTGAAACAATATGGTATGATAAGCACGCTTAGCAATTCTAGCCTTATCAGCATCAGATATATCAGCAAGATAGTCTTTGTCTACAGCACCTTCTATACCATGATGTACTAAAACTGAAAGCATTTTCTTTTGCCATAATACAAAATCTTGTGATCCATCAAAATTTTCAATATTTATTGTGTTTGGATTTGAAGGTTTCAAAACAGGAGGTGCCATTTTATTTAAAACAATGTGAATTTAAAAAACAAAAATTTTAAAAACAGGTGTTGTATTCAAAGAATATGATATATGAGATTCTGATTAAAACAATGCAAATGGCAGACAGAGTTCAAACACAGAGGGGAATTTCAACTATAAGAAACAAAGAAGTTCAAAAATAAAATCACACAGAAAGAGTTATGAACTAATCAAAGAAAAATCTATTGCAGTTTCAACACGTAACAGAGTACAATTAACCAAGTAATTATCAATACACAGATTGCAAACAGAGCTAGAAACAAATTTAAGCAATTATATCCATCACAGAACTAATAGCCACACACAGTTTTGGGACGTTTACAGGATCAAAGCTTGTATCCCACAGCCAGGTCAATCAAATTTAGATTAATCACAACAATATCAAAAATCAGAAAATGACAAAAGAATAAAATGAGGTAAGAGTTTAGAGAAAGCTCAGTCTTCCTAAGCTGCTCCGCAACAGAACACTTGTTTGTTAGGGTCTGCTTTCCTCCACAATCCCGATATCTCTTAGGATTGTCTTCTGCCGTTTCTATCCAGATTGACCTCCAGTAGATCTGAAAGTTAGATCTACTCTTCAAGATTTCCAAAATAGCTTCTAGGTACCTGTAATCTCCACAAAAGACGTTGTCAATAACACAAAGAGACAAAGAATACAAGAAAGACCTAGAACGCCTAATATCTTTGTTAGGGTTTCAAGATGAACTACAGAATCATCAGGAAGGCTTCAAATATCCACAAAGGATCAAGAAACCTTTCAGATCTGTTGTTCTACACTAATCGACAACTCGAAATCACACAGAAGCCAAATCGAACCACATATATGTAACAGATGCTTCAAGATTCACAATCAGAACCCTAATCTATATGAAACAGCCCTAGATAACATTCTAATGCTCTGATACCACTTTGTAATAGAATGAAAATCAACATAATAAGAGCAAAACATATAGAATCAACAATCAGAGAACAAACTTTACGTGGTTCACCCAAAATAGGGCTAATCCACGGGACCTCAGCACACAGCAGAGAGATGGGTTGCACTAAGAATCTGAATCTGTTCAAATTTACAACAAATCACAAAGAACAGCAACACAAATCACAAAGAGACGACCTATACAGAGAAACCCTAACAGAGGAGTAAGAGAGAACAAAAGTGTAACAAATTCTCTCACTAGGAGATATCAGAAAAGAAAAGATTATATATATAGGTAGGTTAAGTGACGGGTATTGGTCAGCACGCGAGTCTCCAACAGGATCCAACTGGAATCGGTTTTCACAAGCCTGACCCAGCTTGGGCCTAAACCAGCCTAAGAAACACCCCAAAGCCCAATCAGAAAACCAAACCTTATATACAACAATACAACTAAAACCAGAATGAAATATTACAACAGACAAAAATATAATTGAATAATTGAAAAATAATGATGTAATTAATTATAAAACAAAGATTAATAAAGTAAACCATTATTACCACTTGGATGAAAACCTATCTTTAATATCTTTTACAAACGCTACATTACGTGTTGATTAAAACACTAAACGATGTTTTAAACGTCGTTACTAAACATACATTTTTTACAAAAACTAATTTATAATTTAAACATGATGCCAAATACTATTTAAAAATTTGTTCCCAATATATACTAATTGAAAATCTAACCAAACAATAGTCTCCTTTAAAACTGAATTTTTTTCCTTAATTTTGAGAGGTGAATTCCAATTTAAAAAATTCCAAACTGAATTTCTAATTATACTTGACTATAATTAATTTAGAAATAAAAAATAATAATATATAATTTTTTTTATATCCTAACTATTCATATTTTATTTTTATAATTTATAAATATTCAAATGATTTAATCTGTCAAGCTTATATATTTAAATGAAATATTAAAAATAAAAATATCTATATAAAAAAAGGTGGGAATACCGTAACGGCGATTTTATATATATATATATATATATATATATATATATATATATATATATATATATATATATATATGAAATACATTTGAAAGCTGCTTAAAAAATCCAAACATAGCTGCAGGGTTTTCCAAGCCACGTCTCACCAATCTTTCCTTCACTGTCCCACATTACTCAACATACAACACGTTAGTGAACAGTCACCATGACAAGTACAATACTAGTGCAAGTTACATTCAAAATTTTGAATACAACACGACACAATATCATAAACCACTTCTACTACATCCAATTTCAAAACCAAAAAAATCAAAATTATTATATACTACATTTACTCACTACAAGACACCAAACCTAAATTCACAAATGCCCCACAATCTCTACCAAAGAAGTATAAGTCCCCACAACCCCAACCCCCACACCAATAACTACAATTCCAATCAGGACCACCATTTCAAACCCAAATCTCCGATAAGTCCCCGAGATTTTCAAATAACACAAAGACGGCAAAATTATCGAAGCCGTGACACTCAACAATGCTCCGACAAATGACATAAGGTAGGCGAAGAAGGGCACGGAGAGGGCGACAATGACTGTGCTGGTCACCAAAAGCGTGCTTGTTAGCATCCGAAATGGCCTCTTGTTGTTGCAATTGCTTGCGAACCAGTTTCGTGTTGCGTTCACTATTGGTGTCACCATCAATGCGTATTTTGAAATTGGGTTTACTAGTGTTGTGTAGATTGCTACTCTTGATCCGAATTTGTCTGTTGGGATGTTTAGGGTTATTTGGGATTGGACGGTTTGGCCGAACATTAGGTAGCCGAAGATTGCCATTGATGCGTAGATTAGAGTGCAGATGGTGAAACATACCATGAGGACCTGAAAAGGAAGGGATGTGGAGTGATCAGAATTGTGAAAATAACTAAATGCATAAAATAGTTCTATCTATAAGTATCGAAAATACAGAGTTTAAACATTATAATAATATAATTCTTGTTTCTGATTAAAATGTATATTGACTAGATTAAAGTTTAAGTTAAGGTTATATTCTGCGTCCGCGGTTAACATTAGAGATTAAAGTAGCGGTTGATTAACTATTTGAAATAGTGATTACAGTTGGTTACATTAATAATTTAAATAGTTGTCAAATATAATTATTTGACTTGTATTTGTCAATATTTAATAAAAAAAATATTTTGATAGTTTCAAAGTAGTGATTTGAATAGCAGTTTAAAAAATTACTAAGCAGCGTTTGTGAAACCGCTACTTAAACTACTAAATGCTACTTTCAAACGCTACTGCTAAATATTTATTCTATAAAACACTACTATACACTTTAATTATTAAACAACTACTTAAACTGCTAAATACTACTTTCAAATGCTACAGAATTTTTATTCTATAAAATACTACTCCACGAGTGACTTTAACTATTAGACCGCTATTTAAACTGTTAACGGCTACTTTCAAAGGCTATTGCTGAATTTTTATTCTATAAAATACTATTCCACCAGTGATTATATCTATTAAACCGCTACTTAAACCGTTAAATATTACTATCAAATACTGTCAGGTGAATATCTAATTTTATAAAACACTACTCCACCAGACACGATAATCATAAACTACTCTACCAAATACTATTTAAACCGTTAACGGCAAAAAGCTCAACTTTCAGCCAGACCAACGTTAGTTTACACTAATAATTTTGCAATTATAAACCAATTTCTCGAAATAAAATAAAAGGAAAAAAGTGGTAGTGAAAAGAAATTATACTCACATTGGTAAATTGATGTTTATTTCTCATGGAGTTGTAGAGAGTAGGAAACACAGGATGAGCACAGTAACAAAAAGCATACAAGCTGATAGCGGTAGGAAACCCTTTCAAATTGACCAAAGTACCCTTCTCCTTAAACCCAACACCATCAAAAGCACCGGTCCAGAATATAGAACCAAGAGTGACCACAGAAGCCAAAACCCCACTAGCAGAGACATAAGACAGAAGGCTAAGATTGTCCAACAAAACTGTTGGCAAAACAATGAGTGCAACAATTACGACAAACAATTGTTTGCCACCAATTGTTAAACCACCTAAATTGACCTCCAAATTTGGTATTATGTTTTGCAAATTGTCACCTTCCAGGATCAAGAAACCTGTAGCTACTAAATAAAGCTCCAAGTTCATGAAAATTGATACAATGAGTCTTCCTTTTTTGCCAAATGCTTTGTATCCGATGTCTGGGTAGGTTCGTATGTTGGGGTCTGCGTCCATGCATCGTTTTATTAGTAGACCGGTGTAGAATGTTGTCATGGCGATGAAGAGGAGGAGGATTAGGCTTAGCCACCCTCCGGTTGCTAGTGCATATGGAGTTGATAGAATTCCAACACCTACACAGAAAAAGAAAAAAAAATTAATATCATTTAAAAAATTTTGCGTAATTATAAAATACTCAATAATTTTATTAAAATTACGTTTAAAAAATTTTTAAAATAGAATAATTTCATAGAATAGAGTATTTTGACGATTTAGTTATTTTTTCTTATTAATATTATTAGTTTTTATTTTAAAAAAATCAAATAGAATAGAAGTTTTAAAATAAGAGAATTGTTGAGACAGATTTAAAATATTATTATTTTAAAAAAAATAATAAATTAAATAGAGTAAAAGTTTTTAAAAATAAAAGGATTATTCAGATTTAAAATTTAATTATAATAAAATAAAAATATTATTAAATAAAATAAATAAATATATATATTTTCGAATCACTGAATCATGCATTTACGAGAATGATATCTCGAAAAGTTTATAGTTTATAACCGTTATATCTTTCAGATTCGTTGGTTATACCCAAATTTAAACCTTAAATACAGAAAGAAATAAGAATATGAAGAGAAATATTGAGGATTTCTAACCTGACATGGCATTGAGGCCATTGAGACAAGTTTTAAGGAAGGAAGTGTTGGAGTTAGATCTAGATTGAACATGATTAGATTCTAGATCTTGTAGTTTGACTAGAAGAGGTTTCTCATGAAGAAGAGGGGCATTCAAGGTTGACATGTTGAGTTTAGTGAGTATTGTTTGGATTGAAGATAGTATGGAAATAGAGTGTGGTTTATATAAAGAGACTTTAAATAGAGGCACATGTAAAAGGTGAAAGCGTGTGTGATAGTGATTAAAACCTGTAGTTGAAAAGCTGGGGTCTCTTGGACCAAACTTATTAACAATAGCACAACACCTTTAGTCCTTGTTTTAATAATTCATGTTTATTTCATGCTTTTTATAATACATGGGTTTCTATACAAATTACATGGGTTCATAATCATTGGTCTAGTACTAAAACGTGTTAAAGGTTTAATGTACTGTTGTTAGTTCATGTGAAGACTCCAAATTTGGTTTGAATAATTATGAGGAGATAAAAAGTGGTGAAGTGATGAAAGCAAGAAGCACCACACATTCAAGTTCAAAGAGATTAGATTTCATGCATAGAATCTGTGGTGGATATAGATCAGTATTTATTTATTCACTAGAGGACAAACAGAAAATGTACCAAACCCAACAAACACATTTTGCCACAAATTTAGTTTGCCTGGACTTATAGCATAAACAAAACTAAGTCATGGCCCGGAAATATCTTACGAATATAATTTTTGTACCACTTTTATTCTACTTGTAATAAATTGCTGCCAACTAAATAGTCCTTACTATTTGTATAATTTAATTGGAAAAAATAACTTATAAAATTATAACAAATTGAAATATATAATTTTAAAAAATTTTATAAAAATAAATTTTAAATATTATCGTGTAGGTTATTTATAGACTAATTTAAAGACTGCAGTTCACAATCTGTTAATAGCACCATTTAATACAGTCTACCAATCGTGCAATTTTAAGGATATTTTAGAAAAGGGTTATTTCCAAAAACACCCCATTTTTCAAACGTTTCATTTTAAACACCCGGTTTTGAAAGTTTTGGAAAACCATCCCCAAAATCAAAACTACTAGTGGTTTTTGGTATTTTTGTGAGTGGTTTTGGTGTTGTATGAGTGGTTTTGAAATTCTATATGTTTAATTTAGAGATTCGGAAATTTTCTAAAATCAAAATTACTCATACAATACCAAAACCACTCACAAAATTACCAAAAACCACTAGTGGTTTTGATTTTGGAGGTGGATTTCCAAAACTTTCAAAACCGGGTGTTTAAAGTGAAATGTTTGAAAAAATGGGGTGTTTTTGGAAATAACCCTTTTAGAAAATTAAAATTAAATTTAAGAATAAAAATTAAATTTTTAAAAAAATATTTTTAAATTTTTTTAAAACAGATTTATAATTATATTTTAAATTTAAAAATCTATTTATAAAATTTATCACAATTTTTTTATTTGTATAATTTAAATTAATTTCAGCTAAATATTACTAAAACTAATATTATTTTAAAAAAATTAACAGATCAACGTTTTCGGGTTAAATAGAGAAGAATAGATACAGAGAAGAATAGATATAATAATATAAGGTCAGTGAGGTATTAAATCTTTTTTCGACAAATTTTATATATAAAAATATTTAAAAATAAAATTTAAAATTTAAAATAGAAATACAAAATCGTTTTAAGTAAATATATATTTACTTAGGACGAAATATTTCTTTCTAGTGAAACTTAAACGTCAAAATATTTCTTTCTAATGATATTTAAACGTCAATAATTGTAAAAATAAGATTATAATTTACTTTTTAGTATATAGATCCACCACGTTTTAGAATTGTATTGAAATGGAAGTGTAATGGGACCAATAAAAGTCTATTATGGTGTCCTAGGAAATAGTTTTCTCTTGAAGTTGACACTGACTCGCTTCTTCTACAGTATTACGTTGTACCAATCAAATAACTACATGTCTTCGTCTTCAACTACTATTTACTTTTATATACCAACACGTATTTCTAGCCTTTATGTCTATTACTGCAAACTTATGAATATATGTGTTTATTTCGATATGAAAAGTATCTTTTAAAACTAAGTTTTAAGATACTAACATAAAAAAGTGTGATAATTTTTGTAAATGGTATTTTTAATTTCAAAATATGATTCTGTGTTAAAAATATGTAAGAATAAATTTTTAAAAATTTATTTTTTATTTTACAGATTTAATTTTATAAAATATTTTCAAATTTAAATATTCACCCTCGTATAAAAAAATTTTAAAATTTAATTTTATATGGTTAAAATTTTATAGTTTAAAAAAAATCCTAAAAAATTTAAAATATGTTACAAAGGTTAATTTGGAATTCGATAGTATATTATACTGAGTTGCAAATTATTAAAAAAATTAAATTATATCATATTAAAATATTCAATTTAAACACTAAAATAATTTTTTTTTAAATTTGAAAAGTTAAAAAGAAAATCTACAGAACCTAAATATATGTTAAAAATAGCAATTCAAATTCCTGATTAAGACTTAGTGAAGTAAACTTTTGGAAGTTGAGTGTGGACTTCAAATACACACCTGAGTTAAACATAATACTATACCTATATTAAAAATTATAAATAAATAGAAAGTACATATAAAAATTTGACTTAAACTAATTTAGTTCGTTTAATATTATTGTATATGAACCAAACTTAATGAAGTAACTAATTTAATCAAAATTATACATCTCATGATTAACGTGACAGCTAACTAAATACCGCAATTAACACTCACGAAACATATATGAACAATGTGACATCTACCTAATCTAAACCAATCGCCAAATTATGAACAAACAAACTAATTAAACCCTAATAATTCAAAAAAAACAAAAAATAAATACCTGATAAAGCATTTGCACCATTGAAAAACGTTTTGAATGCACCAGAGGTCGAAGAAGAAGAATCACCATTATTATCATTATTATTGGCTTCTAACCTCTCAACTCCATTAGGGTTTTTTATCAGAGGTGAATTCAAATCATGTCTAGTCTCCGGAGAAGACGACGACGACATGATTATTAAAATATTTAATAAAACCAAAATTAGAGAATTTTGGGATAGAGAGAGAAAACAAATAGGGTTTTGGTTGGTGGCTTTAAAAGTGAATTTAGTTGGGTTTATATAAAGAAGAAGACTTAGGCCTGTTTGGTTTCCTTATACTTTTTGACTTCGGTCTGTAGAGCCTGTTTGGATATGCTGGCTTTTAATTTTTATCTTTTGATTTTTATCTTTTGAAAGCTATTTTAGATGGTGTTTGGATAACTGATAGAAGTGCTTTTAATCTTAATCTCTTCAAAGTTTTTCTATATAAAGTAATAAATTAATATTAACTTCCTAAAAATAACTTTTGTTTTTCTTCTGTTACAGACCAAAGTTAAAAGCAGAAGTAATCCCAAACATGTCCATAGAAAAGATGTAGAAGTCATTTTCAGAACATTAATTTGGTAGAGTTTTTGGGAGGGCAGAAACACTTTTACCAATTATCCAAAATAATATCTGAAACGGTTTTTAGAAGTTATAAGTCAAAAATCAGCCAAGCCAAACATGTCCTTAGAGGTGGAAGAGAATTCTAATGATGTTAGGATTTGTATAGAGTGAATAAAATTATAAAAGTGGTGTCGTGTTATTGTAAATCTAGTGATGTATATCTGTCTATCTAATCAGCTTTTTAAATTGAAGCTAGTTGTGTTTTTATTTGCATGAATAATTTGGATTTAGTGTAAAATAAAAGCTGTTACGACTGTTTTTCCTTTACCATGTGTGGACATAAATAGGCCACAGAATATTTGTCGTTGTCAATTTTATTTAATTGTTTTGTTTCTAGATTTTTACTTTGTTTAACTAAATTATTAAATTTTCTAAAGACTAAGTTAACCTTGTTGTCTGTCCATTTTTATGAAAACCCTACCAATAATTTATAGTATAATATAAAATAATCAGATTAGTTGGGTCCATAACACCTTTGCCCATTCCTAATTTATTTTCTCTGTCATGTGCTTTTATGACGTAGATCTGGTTCAATTTATTTTTTAATATAATTTGAAAAAAAATTAAAAATAGTAAATATCAATATTTACATTAATAGTAGACATAAATATTAAACATATAATTTTTATAAGTATTTTTTATTAAAAAATAATATGAAATGAAGTGAAAAAATTAAAAATTTTAAAACGGTTAAAATAAATAAATAAGATTTAAATTAAAAGGTAATAATTTTAATGATTAGCAATAAAATGCACCCCTAAAATTATTTTTGTGAATAGTGGAATTGAGTAACTATAATAAACATAAACCAAAATCTTCACAAGTATTTTGTAAAAAACAATGTTAAAGTTAAAATGGAGGTAAAGAGAATAAAAAATAATATATATATATATATATATATATTTTTATATATATATTTATATATATATTTATATATATATATTTATATATATATATTTATATATTGTAAGTTTGGGTTAAGAAACAAAGGACAATCTCAGTAGCAAAACAAGAAACGTAAACAAAACATATCATCATCTTCATTAACAAGACTGATTTGATTCATCAAGATTGAAAACACAAGAATCACTATTATATTATTATTTCCTAAAAAATTAAACACCAAAAAATGAAAGAAATATATTAAAAAAAATTTAAAAAATAAAAATAAAAACAAAAACAAACCTGATAAAGCATTGAGTCCATTGAAACAAGTCTTGAAGACACCTGAGATTGATTCATTGCTATTGTTGATATTGATATTGTCTTCCAAGCTCTCAATTTGCTTTTGTTGTTGTCTTCCTTCAGACAATATCAGAGGTGAATTCAGAGAAATCAATGAACAAGACTCTTCACTTGTGTACTCCATCTCAATAATATGACAAAACACTCTACAGATCTCTCTCTGTGTATTTATCTATCTTTGTGTCTGCAAATGTGTACAAATTGAATTTGTCTTCTGTGAGGACTTAATATTGTACAATTAATTAGTGAATGTTTGAAGATTTGCATTGTTTGAGAGAAAATTATTTAATATTTATTGTTAGATGTGGATCTGAGTCATTTAATATTGAATTTAAAATGGGAATTCAATAATTCTTCTAGTGAATTGGAAATGTTTTGGTCTTGGTCAATTGAGAAAGATCCGAATCTTGTGATTTGTGGAGTTAAAGAATTTTAATATGTTTTTTTAGGACATGTTTCATTATTTTCAGGAGAGACAGCCTTTAAATTTTCATGCAAGATTTGACCACAGTGCTTTTATTTTAAAATAATAAGAATAAAATCCATTGAAAAATTTGTAGAAGAATATTTTTGTTAAATATTTATAAATTATAAGAATATATATTGATTGGATCTACAAATAGTCTAATTATAGGAGTGATTTTTTGTTTTTATATTTGGTAAATTATACATGAGAGAGTGGCCAGATTGTGATAGTGTAGAGCTCCATGCTTTTTATTTTTTTATTTTTTTTAAATACTATTTGTGATTAAAAAATTGTAAGTCAGATCTCTGTGGAGAATAAATTAAGGAAACATATCATCAGTGTATATAAAATAAAACAACAAAACAACTGTCTCGTGTCTCATTTAGGAAAAAATAAATTCCGCTGAAAATGTCATTAATGAATTTTTTTTAATATTAATATAAAATTAATAAGATTTTTAAAATTACTTTCTTAATCTTCATAGGAATGTAGTTGAGTGTTTGATCGGGACGGGTCGAGTAATGATTAAATATTATGATATTTGTTTAATAAGTAGAAAATCATGAAATTAATTGCTAAGAGCTTATATAATTTATAGAATAAAAAATAAAATAGGACTATTTTATACGATTTTTATATTTATTAAATATTTGATTATAATTTAAAATAATATAATATAATGAATTATTTTAAAAGTAAAATTCAGTTTTTCAAATCGTTTCACTTTGAGTTCCTGATTTTGAAAAGTTGTGCAAAACTACCTTAAAATAAAATAAAATAAAAATTAGTGAGTTTTGGCATTCCGTGAGTCATTTTGGTATTATATCAGTGGTTTTGAAATTCTCAAAGACCAAAACAATTTACACAACATCAAAATCATTTAAAAAATACAAAAACCACTAGTTGTTTTGCCTTTGGAATGATTTTTTACAAAATTAGTGGTTTAAAATGAAACGTTTGAAAAAATTGGATTTTTTTTCAATAACCCACAGTATAATACTGCTGATAATTTTAAGCGACATACATAGGATAACATTATTATTGATGAATGCTCCAATAAAGCTATCATGTATTTTTATATTTGATTTTTATTTTGTTATTATTAAATTATCCTTTGATAAAACACGAAAAAAAATAGAAAAATCTCTACGTAATAATTATTTTTATAAAAAATATTAATCTATATTTTGTTTATTTATTTTTAATCTACAAATAACTATTTTATTACTTGTTGGGTATTTTGGTCATTCATATTTTTATCATATTAATTATCGAGTTTTATTAAATATAAATTAAGTATTTTGTTATCCTATCTGGTTGGTTATATGATAACCTTTTTGAATAACTTAATAGTTATACAAAACTATTTTTCCTAATCATTTTTCTTATCCTATATACAATGCTTATCCTATGCAATTATCCATGTGAGCCCTAGGTGTTATGTATTTTACATTATATTATGTATGTATGTATTAGAGTTTAAAATTGGGTGTGTAAACTTGCTAGATTAGATTATGTTTTTCTAATGATTGGGCTTGTTGTAGTAGTTTTGATGATTTTCTCCAACCCCACTGTGAAAGGAGATCAGTGCTTGAACCCGAATGAAATCGACCCGCTTTCTAATCCTAACTATTTAAACCAAAAGATGGTTAAAGATATGTTGACCAAGCTTATTGTTTTTTCTTTGTTTTAGTTTTTTCCTGTACTATGGTTTCTAATGATGTTCTCTTTGTAATTTCTATGACTTTCTCTTTGTGTTTTATGAGTTTACTCAGTGATTAACTTATACATATACTAATCCTCAATAATATTGAAGAATCATGGCTTATCATTAATCCAGTCATAGACTAGCTCGTTTTACAGATGAACCACGTAGCTTCAGTGTTAATTATGTTAATTTTTGGCTTTGTGTATACTTTAAGAATGACTCTATGTGATATTCTTGTATAGATCTACGAGTTTTGGTATCAGTTATTATTTCTAGTTATAACAAGTATTATTAGAGCAATAACTAAAGTTAATTTTAAAATCTTAGAATAATTTATGAAAACCTAGACTTGATCAACTGTAGAAAAATCTTAGATAGCTTCTATCAATATTTTATTATTCTTTTGTATGTTAGAATGAATGTCGATTCTTGATACTATTAAGTTTAATCAATTGTATAGATACCAATTTTGGAGTCAAAAATGAATAAAATAAATAAATAAACCAAGTTGAGTTCATTGCAGGTTAGGGAGCAATGTCAAGATATAGCAGGGTTCTACAAAGGTGACCTCACTCCTACTCTTCTCTTTCTCTCTTTGTCTGTTGTAAATCTTAACTATATAATGAGGTTATGGTCTCCAATTAGTGTTTAAAATATGTCATTATTCTATACGTTTGTTGTTTCTGTGCAGCTTTAATTTTCAAATTGGATAAATCTGCTAGTAATTCTTGCATATAACTTGGTAAATACAAATAAAATTGACAATAATGTCTTATGCGGAACATGTATTTGTTATTGTTACTTCTATAATTGTACTAGCTTGCTTAGGAATATCTATTGTTTAAGTGTGAGTTTCATATTAGGTCTTTATTATAGAGGTTAAGCCTCACTTGTTTGCACACTAAGTTAGCATTTGGCTGATAATTGTGAGTGAGAGAGCTCAAAATAAAACTAAAAAATAACCTAGTAAAAAACCATAAAAAAAATCTCTATTGTATCAAGATCAACATTCAGTCTTAATATTAGATGTAGTCAGAACCATGATTTATGAAGTTAGACTACCTAAAAAGTTCTAATGGGAAGTTATAAGTACTGCTAATTATCTTAGAAATAGAACCCTATCCTCAACTTTAGAATTCAAAAATCCTTATGAGCTTTGGTTTGGAAAAGTACCCCGTCTTAACCACATTAGGATATTTAGTAATAGAGCTTATACCCACCAGAATAAGGGGAAGCTAAAACTTAGGTCAATAATTTATGTCCTTATGGGTTTGCACATATGGTAATTATTATAAATTCTTCATTAATAGAAATATGATTTTTAAAGAGGATCAAATTCTAGGTTTCTTGGATCTCAAGGAACCTGATTCAAAATCAATTTTAATTCCTTTAAATATTAGTGACTTTAAATTGTCAAAATCTATAGAACTTTATATTGAACAAACTAGTGATAGAAATCAAGTTAATAATTCTATAACTTCCAATAGAATCATGTGGTGTAATTGATTCTAATGTAACTTTCTGAGCCTATTCAAGTTAATAAGGACCAATATGTGGACTCAAATGGATTTGAATAGTAACAAATCCTAAAATCTGGACAACTACTTACTCAACAGGGATAGAGCTAGAAGAACAATTAGGGTTCCTTCTAGGTTTCTTGATGCCAACCTTGTTATCTATACACTAGATGCATTCGTGACTAATAAACTATATGTCAAAAATATCAAGGAGCAATTTCTTACATTTGTTCTTCTAACTTGTAGAAAGCCACGAATGATGAATAAAAATCATTAAACAAAAATAAAACCTAAATCTTAGTAACCAAGCCTAAAAAATAAGAAACTTATTTCTTTGTTAAGTGTATAGGATCAAGGATGGCTTACCTATAGATAATCCAAATAGGTTTAAGACTAGATTAGTGGTAACCATACACATAAACCAACCATTAAATATTCTGAAAATATTTTCACTTGTAATTATGTATAGAACTATTGGAGTAAAATTTTCTCCTACTGCTTATAATGATTGGGAACATGAAAAAATGGATATGAAGACTATTTCCTCCATGGCTATCTAAACAAGAAAATTTATATTCTCAACCTAGAGGGTATATAGAAAAACCTGACAAAATTTTTCTTCTTAAAAGATACTGAAACAATCACCCATACAATGGAATGAGAGATTTTATAATTTTGTTTAGACTATAGGATTTAATAGAAGTTTGTTTAATGTTTGTTTGTATTATAAATTTTGTGAACTTGTTCTTCTTTTTCTACTTCTATATGTAGATGATATTTCACTTATGAGTCCTGAATTAGGCATTTTGAAATCTGTTAAAATGGACTTAAGTAAAGAATTTGATATGAAGGACCTAATATGTGCATCTAGAATTTTGGGAATGAAAATGGTGTGAAATAGAAGAACAATTATTTGGCTATTAATCAGAATATTTATTTGTTGACAATCTCATAAACTTTTGAAATGTCTTATTCTAAATCTAATACTCTACCTCTAAATTTTGGTTATAATTTGGAAAATAGAATGGATGATAGTGATGAAATATTCACCAATATACCTTATGTTGAGGCAATTAGTAATGTTATATATATCATTGTGTAACACCTCATATTGAGACAGTGTTAAAAGGAATTGAATTATTACTCATATAAACAATGTGCAAATTGTTTTTCAGGAGTCCAGAACTTGAGAACTTCAAATTTAAGCGTGTTTGACTTGGAGCAATTTTGGGACGGGTGATCTTCCAGAAAGTTTATCTGGGAAGCATGCAAGTGAAGACAATACATGCTGGAAAGCGTAATGGTGATTTGTGGGGCTAGTGGTCAGTCTTGAGACCGGTCATGTGAAAAGGTAGCGCCCTGCCACCGCACCTTGGGTCTTCGGGGGGCAGGGGTCGGACGTTACAAATTGTATCAGAGCAATCCTGCGACCGCGAGGTGCACCTGTGGACAGAAGAGCTCAGGGCAATCGTTTGGTAAAGATTTTGGGAAGGTTGTGGACAAACCAAAACTAGGACGTTATATTCTAAGTGGGGTGGACTATAACACTCCATATTATGACAGGGTTAAAAAGAATTGTATTGCTACCTATATCACAAATATGCACATTGTTTTTCAGGAGCTCAGAACTTGAGAACTTCAAAGTTAAATGTGCTTGACTTGGAGCAATCTTGGGATGGGTAACCTTTTTAGAAGTTTATCCAGAAAGCATGCGAGTGAGGAAAAAGCATGCTAGAAAGCGTAGTGGTGTTTTTTTTGGCTAGTGGTGAGCCTTAAGACCGGTTATGTGATAATCTGGCGCTCGGCCACCGTGCCTCTGGTCATCTGAGGGCGAGGGTCGGACGTTATATATTGTCTATACCAAACCAAACATTGCATATGTTATTGGTATTCTCAATAAGTATATGATGAAACCAATATTGAGACACTACAAATCTATTAAAGGTTTACTTAGATATATAAAGGATGCAGTTGATGTTAACTTAGAATTTGGTAAATTTTCTGGTTATGTGAATATAATTGGCTACTCTGACATGGATTTTGAAAAATATCCCAAATTTAAAAGATCTACTATATCTTAACTGTTTGTAATTGATGTGTGTCTCAAAAATCTAGGTTGCAATTTGACATAGCTTTGCCTTCTATCGACTCCGAATATATTACTCTCATTGAATGCATTAAGGAAACCTTATGGATACAAGACTGGTTGAATGAAATTAAATTGCTCAATTAAAGCAATGTGATATACATTGATAGTCAAGGAATGTATCGTATTTCTAGAATCATTTTATCAAAAAAATAAAGTTGTGAAAAAGTCTACTAGGTGGATGAATAGGTCTGCATACGTCCCCTTGAATTCTCTATAAAAATGATAGAGATTCAAATCCTACTTTCATAAATAAAAGTTTTATTATTAGTTTTTCTCGGGAACTTGAGATACATAAGGCTCTATCATTTAGTAGGATTTTATAATTTCTTAGTTGATGCCCTTCTAAGTCACAATTATTCTATGCATCATTGTGTATCCCAGGTGCCCAAATTGCTCATGCCAAATTTGAAATATTTTTGGATCTAAGAACTTCTAGTTCTCGATAGCATGAGTTTCAATATGTCAATGGTTGGTTAAAATAATTCAGATGATTAAATAGGTAGTTTTTCAACCACAAGCTTGTAGCTTGATGTGTTTGAGATAATATACAAATATTCAACATCCTTTTCATCAATTGTTTCAAAATGATAACAATTCATTCTTATATCTCTGAAACTAATCAAATTTCTTCTAGATTTATGAGAAATACAACACATTTTTATATTTTATTTAGTGTTATTTGGTATAAGATCGAAACTCTTTCAAAGCCTTCTATCAGATCTAGTAGACCTCATATTGTATACACCTTACTTGAATTAGGATTAGTTCCAGAAAAAATTTTGGTTCTTGCATGATAGTGTAAGTTGTAGCACTATCTACTAAACATATATCTTGAGATATAACTATTTCTTAGTTTAAATTCCTAATCTGAATAAAAGAAAAATATAATGTCAGTTAAATAAAAATGCAGTATATATCCATAACTAGTTACAAATATTTACAATCCAAAACTACATTTTATTCTATTTACATTACAAAATAAGGAAAAAGTACATTCACTTATAAATAACATTTTCATCACCAACCACATGATCAATCTTCCCATCAGTATCTTCGAAAAATCAGAAGTCTCTGGATTTGATATGTCAACAGGACCAATATCACTATTGCCAAAAACATCAGTCATATTTGCTTCATTATTAATTTCTTTTTTTTATACACACTTCAACTTATGATAAGCTTAAAGGGTAATTGCCAAAAACCTCCCAAGTTCTAAAACGTTTGATTTTCCGCCACCGGTTTTCAAACGTTGTACTAAACCGCCCCCATTTACAAAACCAAAGCTGTTTTTTTGTTAATGGAGGCGGTTTGACACAAATGTTTGAAAAAAGGTGGCAAAAAATCAAAAGTTTCAAATTTTGGAAGATTTTTGGTAATTACCCTTTATTAATTCTCTAAATGATATATATATATATATATATATATATTTTCTTGTTAATTTTTTTTATTTATAAAGAATAAAATTATAATATAAAACTAATGAAATAAAATATAAATATCAAAATAGCAAGTGAGCATAAATATAATTGCAGGTGAGCAGAATAATATTTGAAAAATAAGAAGATATATAATGCGTGATTACCCAACTTACTTGGAAGAATTTGCAATATTTTTTCATATTTGATGGAGATATATAATGCGTGATTACAATCGTTTTTTTCCCCTTTATTAAGTTTAATTTAGTGGTAGATTTTTTTAGCCCATTATTCTTTAATAACATAGATATTTACATGTTTTAATAATTGTTAGAGTTGTAGTAATAATAATTGAATATTAATTATAAATTATATATTTACATCATTCTAATTTGTAATATATTGTGTATACCATTTAAGTTTTATCATTTTCAATATTAATTTATATATATTATAATTAAAATGCAGAATAATTATTCCTTTATTTTAAAAGTATTTGATATTGTCATAAATTTTCATTCTAATAATTTTAATTTCGCAAATTATAATATAAAATTAATGGAATAAAATATAAATAAAAAATAATAATAATAATAAAAGATATATATATATATATATACACTTTAAAAAGATCAAATTTAAAGAAATAATAAGGTTAATAAATTAAATTAATTTAAATATTTAAATTTAAAAAAAAATAAAAATGTATTTTTAAATTAAACTACTTTTGATAAAATATGAAGTAAAATGTGGAACAATTGAAATCTAACGTTTGAAACGTTTGATTTTTTGCCACCGTTTTTCAAACGTTTGTGTCAAACCGCCCTTATTAATAGAAAAAATCAAATCATAACAGAAAACAACTTTGGTTTTGTAAATGGGGACGGTTTAGTACAACGTTTGAAAATCGGTGGCGGAAAATCAAACGTTTCAAAATTTGGGAGGTTTTTGGCAATTACCCTAAGCTTAAACTATGTACTTGGAAGTGCAACAAGTTCCGAATAACAAGGGAACCACATTTGTATCAGGGACTATGATTAAACTATGGTTGTTCCTGAACTTCATTTCTTTTACTGAAACTTGCAATGTAAACATTCCACTTTTGGGGAATATTCGGATTATTGTAAGGATGTCCATATTTTCTACTGGAATTATGACATCATCCCTAATCACGCCCATATCCTCAACCACTTCCACAACCGTTCCCATGCCCATTTTTGTAATCATTTCTATGCCAAAACCATGACCACAATTATGACCATGTCTACAATCATGGTTTATTTATATTCCGCATTCACTTTTGGGAATGCTTGAGTACCAACAAGGCATTTTTACCATATTTCAACAATGGATGATTATTCTTTTCAATAATATCTAAAACTCTCACCAAATCATCATATTTTTCAAATTTTTATTGGCGACATTGTGTTAGGATTTTGACGAAAATTCGGGTATATTCAAATATCCATAATTGGTTGGTAATTAGGAAAAGACTCGAAGATTGTTTTGGAAGTGTTATATTTGATTAGGAATGGTATTTCCTAAAGAGGATTCTAATTAGGAAATAGATCTTGGAGAATCCTAAATAGGAAAAGGTTTTCTTAATGGTTTAGGATTACTTTGTGACTAAGTAATCTAATGCTATAAATATGGTACTTGTATCTATTATTAGATATCCTGAGAGAACAATGTAGATCTAGTTGGTTAGGTTTGAGAGGTGCCCCATGGGGGCCTAGGAACCATAGAGACCATAGAGATCTTGAGTTCTAGGATCGAGTCTTGTTATCCTGTGAGAGCCATATTGGGAGAGCTTGTGTGTGAGACTGTAACCAATGTAATTGGATTGGGGAGTGAGAGAGTGGTATTCTGGTTGTAACTGTTGCTTTATTGTTACATAGTGAATTAGTCTCTCGTCGTCCCGACGGCCGTGATTTTTTCCCGTTTTGGGTTTCCACGTAAAAACATTGTGTATTATTTTCTATCTTTATTTCTTGCCTTGTGTATGTTGTTTTACTTTGTGGTTACCAATACTCGTCTCCGCTGCAATGGATCACCGATTTGTTCAACAAGTGGTATCGGAGCTAGCCGTGTTTTCCCAACAACTAGTATCAGAGCCCTTGGTTTGTGAGCTAGCGCTGGTGTGGTCTGTGAGTTTTGGTTTGGTTAAAGTAAATATGGGTTAAGGTAAGATGAAAGCGAAAGGTTTTGAAGGATGGGTAAATCTCCCGGAGTCTCTAGAAGTTCTGAAAAATTTGATTTGGTTTCTCTGATCGAGTTTTGAGATGGTTGCATGAAAAAAAAAAGGTTAAAGCTGAAAAAAAAAATCACAAGTGTTGTCAAGATCTAGTCTGCGATAATCGTAGAGATGAAAAAGCTTAGGCGGTATTTCTCGAGCAACGGTGGTGGTGATCTACGACATGTATAATTGTGGTGGTAATGTAACTTTGAGACTTTTGTGTTTTCTGTTAACGCAAGTAAAGATCAAAAGATGTGGTCAAAGATTCAAGTTTGGTCAAATAGTCAAAATAAAATTGAGGGTTTGACTGGAGGTGTTTTGGAATCTTTGTGGGCTGAGAATTTTGATCAAATGGTTGGTGAACTCGAATAAGGAAGGACTGTGAGGAGTAGTTCGGCAAAGGCTCCGACTGTACGTTGGGATAGGTGTCCTTATGACATGTTCCGAACCACCAAGGTTGTCATGATAAAGGATTGAATAATTCTAGCGTGTCCATAATTTGCACGGGCATCTGATCAGCATGGATGTGGGTGTAAGTATGTCGATGCTGAGGAGTTTCCTGAAAGCTGATGAAGGAAGCTGCACCATGGTTTATTCAGCAAGTGTTTTCGACATGTGCCGAGAAAAGAAAATCTCGGGTTGATGGTTTCTGAGTGGTTTGTCTTGGGATGGATCGTACTTGAGTGAGTATACTTTCATGGTGGGGTATGATGACTCTGGTTTGAGTTGTGGTCGTCGGAGAGGGACAAATGGAATTTTCGTCAAGGGGTGGTTTGTTAGGATTTTGACGAAAATTCGGGTATATTCAAATATCCATAATTGGTTGGTAATTAGGAAAAGACTCGAAGACTGTTTTGGAAGTGTTATATTTGATTAGGAATGGTATTTCCTAAAAAGGATTCTAATTAGGAAATAGATCTTGGAGAATCCTAAATAGGAAAAGGTTTTCTTAATGGTTTAGGATTACTTTGTGACTAAGTAATCTAATGCTATAAATATGGTACTTGTATCTATTATTAGATATCCTGAGAGAACAATGTAGATCTAGTTGGTTAGGTTTGAGAGGTGCCCCATGGGGGCCTAGGAACCATGGAGACCATGGAGATCTTGAGTTCTAGGATCGAGTCTTGTTATCCTGTGAGAGCCATATTGGGAGAGCTTGTGTGTGAGACTGTAACCAATGTAATTGGATTGGGGAGTGAGAGAGTGGTATTCTGGTTGTAACTGTTGCTTTATTGTTACATAGTGAATTAGTCTCTCGTCGTCCCGACGGCCGTGGTTTTTTCCCGTTTTGAGTTTCCACGTAAAAACATTGTGTATTATTTTCTATCTTTATTTCTTGCCTTGTGTATGTTGTTTTACTTTGTGGTTACCAATACTCGTCTCCGCTGCAATGGATCACCGATTTGTTCAATAAGTGGTATCGGAGCTAGCCGTGTTTTCCCAACACATTGTTGTTGTAAAATTACTTAGGAAGGGTGGAAGATGGTAAATGTTTTCTCTAACATTTCTTTTTCAGTTTTGATTTCCCCACACAATTTTAATTCATTCACAAATTGAATACATGACAGAATTGTATTCGTTATCAGTTTTGTAACCTTGTTCTCTCAAATTGTGTTAATCATCTCTAACGTTTGGTATAATATATTCTGTTTGGCAATCATATCTTGCTTCCAAACGCTCTCATAGATATGTAGGATATAGGATGGTCAAATACTGGATTTTTAAGTCATCACACAAGTGAGTCCTAATCAGAATCATAGCTTCTTTTTTCCTTACTCGGTCATTGTATTTCCTTTTTTCAAATTTCCAAATATAACCTTTGGTGTCAACCTTTATTTATAGTCGTTATCTAGTTTTAATAGTTTCATTCAAGACTAGCAATTATTGGAATTTGTAATGATATATTTTTGTAAAAACAATAAAACTTTCTTTAAATGTCTTGTATTCTAGATTCAGATCTCAATACAATCAATGCATCGTTATTCAACTTCAAGTGAATAATGGTATAATTTTTAACTTTCCAGATCCGTTATTATTTAACTCCGGGTGAATAGTAGTATAATTTTCCACTTTCCAAACTTGTTGATTTATATTTTCCACTTTCCAAACTTGTTGGTTTATCATAATCAGAACAGCATTACCAAACACTTTCTAAATTGAAAAATCTGATTAAGCAGCCGTTAGAAAGTGTATTCATGATGATAACGTTTTGTAAAAATGAAAATGAAAAAATAATAAATAAATAAATAAAAATATAAATGAATTGTATATTTAAAAATAGTTTAGTCGCAAATAAATTTTACTAAGTTTTTTTTCTAAATATATGGTTCGAGTTATCATAAAATCAAATAATATATACCGATATATATTTATTTAATGAGGTCGTGAAACATATGATAAGTCAAGTGGTCCACCTGTTAATAAAAAATTTATATATATATATATATATATAAATTTATATATATATATATATATATTCTTAGGTTTGTAATTGTTAATTGGTCACATATTTTTTTCTCGAGGTTTCACTCTGGCCTAGGAAGAATACAAAGCAGTTTTATCACGTAAGTCATGCCATTTATAAATAACAATTGACCCAGACCCCATGAACCGCGAGTTTCTTAAAAAATGAAGCAAAAACGAATTTCCCCATCACAATAGCTAATAAATAATTAATCTAATTAAATCAGATTCTACTACTTGTGTTCTCTTTTTTATTTATTTAATTACATTTTGCATAATTAATTTAGGGAAATTATAAAGTATGTTCTATTCTATGCCTGTGAATTGAGTATTGGATTTTACACTAATTTTCTAATAATAATATTCATAATTTAATAACTGAAATTCACATAGAATCTAATGTGAATCCGTATTTTGTTTTACACACAATATCAGGAATTATTGTTAGAAATTGCCAAATCATATCATATCTCATATCTTATGGGCTGGCTTTTTGTATATTAAAATTTATAATATTTATAAAAAGAACATGTAGGGATGAAGATATGATGATGATGATACATTCAACGCATATATTATATTGGAGAACCATATTTGAACTCTATAGTAAACCTATATGTACTTAATAAAATAATACTTATAATTATTATTGTAATCTACTATCTAAATTATATTAAACTTTCATCAAATAAATAAAAAATGCTAATCCCTCTAAAAAATAATGAGTTTGTCCAATATATTTTATCTTTGGTATGCTTTTCTGAGGAGGAAACCCTACAAAAAATGTTTTTTTTAATATTTAATTTTTGCCTTTTTTTTTCTGGCAAAAATTTTAAAAAATGAGTTAATGCATAGAACATGTTACATGTGTTAATTATGTAGTACATATGAAGAGAAGTTCCTAAATTAGGTAAGGATTTCATTACCTCACTTAATACGGGTACAACTAGCACAGAATTCAAGAGTGGTATATACACGTTTGATTTTATGTGGAAATTTGAAAATGATATAAAATATCAGAAACGATGTTTTACTTTTAATTCCATCTTTTTATATATATATCAATTTTTTTTTATCATAATTCAATACAATAAATTCAAGCTATGTGGAGTTTGCTTGAGCAGGCTGGGTTCCGAGAGCATCTCCAATGATTTAGTGGATTGAGACATATGTGGCATGGTAAGTAAAGGGTGTAGATAATGACGTGTCCGAAATAGTATTTTTGAAGGAAAAAAATAAAAACCACCCACAGTGGTTAATGTCTATTTGGATTTCCCTAATTTATAATCCATTAGAATTAAACTTCGATTTCCTTTTTAGTTTGTAATTTAAGATAGAAATATGGTAATTATAATTTAAAAATATTAAAAATACTAATTGACACCGTCAATTAGGATGTGGAAAATAGAAGCCCTACTTCACACCCTCCATTATTTTTTCTGCCACGTCAACAAGATATTGTGAATTCACGTTACCATTGGAGTGGATTTTTTAAATAAAAAATCCAGACGTGAACGTGCAAATCAATAAATTCACACTCCACTGGAGATGCTCTTAGTACCCACTCCAATTTTATTTTATTTTAGTATTTTTTTACAACAGTATCCACCCTAGTTGAGTCAATTGATTGGTATAATCATACCATAGAGATTCCTACACTTAATTTATCTCTCAAATTATATTCACACTAGGCTATGCTGCTAATTTGTAATTATACCAACAGGATTTGTTAGAAGATATGGGTAAGTTACACTAAAAGGTTCATCCTAAATATTGAGAAGTCCACCAGTGATGGATTGAGAAGGAACTTCCACTTACACACTATCTGTTTCCAAGAAAATAAATCAGGCATGTTTTACTTTTGATATCATAGCTATAATAAATAAATTTTAAAATAAAAAATAAAAAATCCTCCTCATACATAACAAATAAAAAAATAAAAAATTACGATTTTTTTATTTTAAAAAAAAATTCGCTTATTCTTCTAATTCAGGCTCGTGACTACCGGAAGAAGTATCTAATTCACGATGATATGGGCATCGTGATATTAAATATACTACTTCAGATACTCTATTTATGTATGATAAATAACATGACTAATTGATGTAGATCATGCATTAGACTATATATAGAGTTTGGATTATTTTAAGACAACTTGAGAAGGGTTCAAAATATTCTTTTGGAGTCTATCTGGGCTTGTAATGACTTTTTAGAGAAAAAATCCTGAAATGGACATTTTTCAAATTGCAATTCCATGACACAGACCGTGTTGCTTAGTTATTGGGTCCAAATTAAATTATTTTAAGAATTGAATTTGACTTTTTCTATTTTTTTACTCAGTTTTAAAATTTCTGTTCCCATAGAATTTCTATTTTTTTTATTTTCTTTTACTATAAAATTTTATATTATTTTAAACCTTATCCACCAATAATATTATAATTTTCTATCCGTTTAAGATTTGACGTTATCATTCCTTTAAATTTAAATTAAGATTCATCAAACAAACGAAAATCAAAACTCGTTAACAACTTTTTTTATTATTTCCGTTTTGCGCACTAATCAATACCACTTATATTTTTCCAAAAGATTATATATTATAAAAATAAATTTTAGCTGTAATTTCTTCTGTCCGTAAAGATTATTGCTCATATGCTTTTTTCTTAAGAATACAAAAGCAATTTATGAATAACAGATTTATTCAGACCACATGATGCACGAGTTATTTCTATTTAAAAATTAAAAATAAAAACGAATTTCCACATCACAATAGCTAATAAATAATTCATCTAACCATTGACCTTCACTGATTCGGATCAGATTTGCTACTTGTGTTGGTGTTGTGTTCCCTTATTTATTTATTTATATTTTCCATGATTAATTTAGGGAAAATGTAAAGTATTGAATTTGAATTTTACACTAATTTTTTAATAATAAATGTTTTTAATTTAATAACTGAAAAGTATATAGAATATAATGTTACACAAGTAGAAAACAACTTTTTAGGAAGAGACATTTTTATATTCTTACAATAGTCTGAAAAATACTTAATATATATATATATATATATATTTTCAGCACTCATTTTTATAATGATCTGAAACATATTTAAAAATAAATAATAAATAATAAATACATAGGAACAGTTTTTTTTTTACTAACATCTCAAAACCATTCTCAAAATGTGTAACATTAACACCAATTGATTTCTGACACAACATCAGAAATTATATTAGAATTGACAAATCATATCAAATCTTATGGGCTGGCTTTTTCTATCTTAAAGTTTTATAATATGTATTTGAACCATATTGGAACACCATAGGGAACTTATTATGTATTTAACCGCAATAAATATATATAATAATTATTATTATTATAATTATTATTATTATTATTATTATTATTTTAGTCTACTATCTAAATTATATTAATTTCTCATCAAATAGTTATGAAATTAAAATAGCAAATATCACTCTGAAAAATAAGTTGCTCATTGGGACATATTATTCGAATTTATATGAATTGTGTTTTTTTTTTTTTCTTTCTAGGAAAAGTCAATTTGCTTAGCAGCCAAAAATCAATCCGAACGTATTTTTCTACCTAATCAATTTGATTTTGATTTGATGTGTATCCATTTTATTGTGATTTCTATTTCATGTGATTTGAATCAGGACTATTAGAAGAGCTTGAGAATCACGTTGGGTAATGTTTATCGCAGACCAAGGGACATGATTTTACTTTGAAGCCTCAATCAATGTGTCTTATCTCCATCATTGTTAATTATTACCTATCTACTTCTTGCCTATCATTAAGGCTTTTGTCGATGATTCATTACGAGATATTAATTGAATTGTGACCTATCTATCACAAAATAGAAGCCGGTAGCAATTCGGAAAAGACTCGAAAACTATTTTGAAAGTATTACATAAAATTAGAAATGGTATTTTTCAGAGTGGATTTTAATTAGGAAAATATTTTTTTAATAGTTTAGAATTACTTGGTGACTAAATAACCTAATACTATAAATATGGTGTTTGTACCTATTATTGGATATCTTGATAGAATAATGTAGATCTAGTTGGTTAGGTTTGAGAGGTGCCCTATGAGGGCCTGGGAACCATGGAGACCATGGAGATCTTGAGTTCTAGGATCGAGTCTTGTAATGTAATTGGATTGGGGAGTGAGAGAAAGGTTTTTGTTGTAACTGTTGCTTTATTGTTACATAGTGAATTAGTCTCTCGTCGTTCTGACGGCCGTGGTTTTTTCCCGTTTTGGGTTTCCACGTAAAAAACCTTGTGTCTTATTTTCTATCTCTATTTCTTGTATTATGTATGTTGTTTTACTTTATGGTTACCAATACTCGTCTCCGCTGTAATGAATCACCGATTTATTCAACAAGTGGTGTCAGAGCTAGCCGTGTTTTCCCAACATAATAGTGATAAGTTGGTAATACAATTATAAATGTAAATTATGATATTATAAAAAAATAAATTATAAATATTATAATATTTACATTTGGTTTTATTATTTTATTTTTATATTTTTTATATGAATTTTTCATATTTTAACTTTTAAATTAAGTTAGCAGATCAATTAAATTTTATTTTAAATTTATAAATTTTTTAAAAAATAGAATTTTAAAAATAAATCAAATTGATATATATTTTTTTAAAATGTATTTCAACCATATGTGAAGCGCGCTTCACCACTTCAAACCAGTGAAGCGCACTTCACACGCTTCATATGTGAAGCACGCTTCATAAATCCAATTCATACTCTACTCCAAATTCATCATTATCTATAACGCTCGATTTTTGGGTCTAGAAATTTTTGTCATTTGAGTCGGTTTGAATTTTTGATCAAATGTTGAATTTTTAAAATTTTCCAAGTAAGAAGGATGAAAATTCACTCTGGAGGTAAAATGATAATTAGGGATATAGAAGCATAAAGTTCAAATGAAATAATCAAATCATTTTGGGGTCAATTTGTAATTTTGAAAAAGCTTCGGGTAAAATATATTTTTGGTAAGAAAAAATGTATTTTCGGGCATGGGTAAATGATGTTCAGTGCAACCGACACTATAAACATTAAGAGAAGCGAAAATATACACCGGTAGGCTTAACAATTCAATTAATGGGTCCTAACCCATTAAAGGCCCACTAATTAACCATCAACACCAGCCAAACTCACCATTCTACTCTACATTCACCCACACTCACTCATAACTCAATTAAACCCTACCAAAACTCCACACTCTCAATACAACTCCTTCTATTTCCACCCTCACTCTTTAATACGTAAAACACCCAAACCTCTACAACCCACCTCTCATAATTCTCTTCTCTACTCAAAACCAAACACGAATCATCAAATCAAACCTTAGAGGCTGAAGCTTCCTCTTCATCTCTACAAGTTGGGAGTAAGATTTATTAAACTCATTAATGATTCGTGTTGTTGATTTTTAAAGTTAAGATACATTAGGGACTCTTGGTATGTAATTCCTGAAGGTTAATTATGCTTCCAGATTATGATTTTATGACTTAAGATGACTAATTATCATTTTAGGTCTTAAATCCTAGAGTAGAGTATGTCAAACTTGGTTAAAATGTATTATGTTGTCATGATTGGTGTTTTGTTTGTGTTGTGTATGTGTTGCCAATAGGCAATCTTGATGACGGAGTGCACCAACCGAAAGCGAGCTAGCTTTTGAGTCTTTGTATATGTTACCAATAGGCAATTTTATTGTGTATGAAAGGTTACTAAGGTTAATGGAATACATTTAGAACACTAAACAAATGGTTGTTTGATGTGTTTCGTTGTTAAGACATTAATAAAGAATCTAATGCCCTTTATTTTAACTAATTAGTGAGAATAGTGGTATGCCACTACTCATAACGTGTATGATGGCACCATTGCCTTCAAGCCTAGTGAAAGAATCCATAGGTGGATGACCGGCCCAAGGGTAATATAACTGGCTCTATGGATTTTTGTTCTTCGGTCCCTAACTAGAACTTAACTCTGAAATGATGGCTTCGACCCTAACGACCTAATTTCACTAATATGTTAGAATCAAGGGCAAACATTAAAACATGATGTGTTGTAGTTGGTGTGCTTTGAATATTAAGAAATGGACTTTAATCAGAAGGAATCTAGAAATGATGTTAGAACCTACTATAATACCCTTGAATGTGTTTTTTTATGCCTATTTGAATGGTTTTGAAACGCTAAAATTGCTTGAGGGGTGTTTGGGACATTGCTGGATTGTGGATTGAATTAAGTGAGTTTTGTGATGTTTTCTGCTCAGACCTGGGCAATTTTAGTCTTAGACGGAATTAGGTAATTTGGTACCTAATTCTGTAGGAATTCGGTCGGAAGTCAAAAAACTCTTTGTTTCTTCGTCGCTGACCGACCTAATTCGGTATGAAAATTAGCCCGAAATTGTTATTTCTTCATTTTTTTTTACCGAATTAGGTAGTTCGATACCAAATTCAGGGTGGAACCTTGATAAGTCTAAAATTTACCTATATTTTAGTATGTTTTATGAGCTTTATTATGAAAAAATTGAACCTTAAAGATAGATATTTGGGTAAATTTCAAGTAATTCTGGACTATTTTGTGAGACAGTAGCTTGGATGAGAAAATAGAGAAAATGAAGCTAAAAAGAGCAATTTCATGAAAAAAGAGGGATTTAACGAGGAATTTTTCCAAGTCTAAAAGCCTGGCGATAAATAAAGCTTTGAAACAGCCTCGCCAAACAGAATTAGTAGATGACAATAGCAGTCGAGCACTAGAATTGTGTCGCCTGAATATAAAGAAGTATAGTGGCGATGGCCGGATAACTGAAAGACCTATCGCCTCGGGGGAAAACATAATCTGGCGATAGCATGTTGGCAATAGATAGCAGAAGAGTGAAGTATTGACCAACATTGGCGATAGAAGAAGTTTACGCCTCGGCATTTAGTGATAGGTACGAGCGATGAGAATTAATATCTCCTACCCTATATATTGATGGGCGATGGATCTTGGCGATAGGAAAACTGAATAGTTGAAGTACCGCCAAGTACAAGGCGAAGGAACATGCGATGGAATGTGCTGATATATTTGAGTATCGCCACTCTGTGTTTCTTTATCTTTAAATTTACAAAATTTCCACTGAGTTTAAACTCTATAAATAGAGGCCCAGTTGATACAATTCAAGTATTTAGATAATCTTTAGTAATGCTTGAATTTCCTGGATATTGCAAGTCTTTTGACCTATTATTAAATAGTTTACATTTTAGTGATAATCTTCTTCCAATTCTTAAACTTCGTTGAGTTTATACCTGAGTTTTAGCAAAAGTTGAGAAGAGAACGTTGTGACAAAACCTATCTTCCTTCTTCCTTGGTAAGACCTTTATTGTATAACATAAATATAGAGTATTTGAGTTTATTCGATGACTTTAACCTAGTTATGAGAAGCTAACACTTGTGGTGATCTGTGATGATCAATTGTTATTGCTTGATTCGGATGTATGAGTTGTGTTCGTTCATGTTTTGATTCACCTAATTTTCTAGAGTTTATTGTGTTGTGAGGACGAGAGTCAAGCAATTTTATTCTAACATCTTTTCTAGACAAGATATGGCGTTTAGATGTCAGTCTTAAGAATAGAGGATCAAAACACTGCTCTAGAGATAAACGGTGTCAGATTCCTTTTTCTACAGATTGAACTTTATCAACTTACAATTCTAAACTATAAAGATATATGCAGTTTGATAACTAGGGTGAATAGAATTGAATCGAGAGATCTTTAATTGATTAGATCTGATTATCTAAGAGGTTGTGTTGAAATCTTATGGAAATTTTTACATACGAACATGAAAGTAGACAAGTGAGAACAACAGACCAACTTGTACCTATTATTGAATAAATTCTCTGAGAAGTTTATAGCATTCATACTTTCTTTCTCTGAACTGTCAAACTTATATGAAATTCTATGATTCCTTGTGATTCTTTGATTTTGATGACTTTTACAAACAGATCATCTTAAATCTTGATCCATTCTTTCTTCCATAAATGTAATTCATGTGGAGATGATATATTAAATTCTACAATTAGAGGTTGATTCAATAAGTGTCAAAACTTTTCCATCAAACTTATTCGAAGCCATTGTTCCTTGAATTCATCTCTGATTGAATTAGGTAGTTTAGTACCTAATTCGGTAGGTAATTCGGCCAAAAGCCACCTGTACTAATTTCCTTCTCTAACTGAATTAGGTAGTTTTAACCTACTTCAGTATAGAGTTTAGTCAGACGTCATCTGTCCCATTTTCCTTCTCCTGACCAAATTAGGTAACTCAGTATCTAATTCAGTATGCTATTTAGTTAAAGCTACTCAAGCTATATTACGCCTTTACCAGAATAGGAATTCAGTAATAAACTTAGTCTCTCCCAAATGATTCTAAAATGATATTAAATGAAATAATTTGAGTTTTGATGGTTGATTAGTATATCCTTCTTAACGTATGCATTTGTTTGACACGTAGAAGTAATAAAAAATGCATTTTTATGCGGTTGTTTGAGTATGAGTTTGTTAACCAGACATTGATTGTGAATTTATTAATGAGATATAATTTTGCACTAACACATAAGCACTTGAATGGAATCAAACATATTTTACATTATCAAAATGGTACAAAATATTTGCGATTATTTTATACAAAATTTTGATAAACTTTGGGTTTGATTAGCTATTCCAATATTAGATACCTTTCAAATTCGCGGATAGGACATTCTCAAACTAAATGCATTTAAACCTATAATGGTACTACGATCTCATCAAGATCCACAAAACAAACTTCTGAAGCTACGTCCTCAAATCATGCTGAAATTTTGGCATTACACGAAACCACTTGAAATTAGTTATCCAACATATCCAGAATTCATATGGTATCTTTCAAAAAATAAATGAGTCAACTATAATATTTAAAGATAATACAACTTATATCGCCCAAGGTTGGGGAGGATATATTAGAGGAGACTAAGCCAAATATATTTTTCCTAAATTATTTTACATACTAAAAAGCTACAAAATAGTGGTCAAATTGACATCAAGCAAATCCAATCTTCAAATAATTTTGTCAATCTATTAACTAAATCAATATAGACGTCAATGTTAGAGAAACTAGTTTCACATGATCAAAATGTGGAAACTTTCCAAATTAGCAAGTTAATTTTGTGGGTGTTATCAATAGGAAAGCTTTTGTAAGATCTGGATTCCATCAACTGCACTTTTTTCCTTTCATTCAGTTTTTATCCCGCTGAATTTTTTTGACAATGTTTTTAACAAGACAATTAATTAGTAGATATCCAAAAGGGAGTGTTTTAACTAGTGGTGAGAATGTATGGTTTTCCACTAATTGTAATCAAGTATATGTGACTGTGATATTTTATAGGATGTTGCATGTAATTCAAATGACACTTGTTGATTTATTATACCTATATAATGTATCTAGTTCAATGAAAAGTGGGATAGTTAGTCTTTTTTTTTAATCTTCTCTTCTAGACTCACCTTCAAAGTACATTTAACACCTTTTTTTTTTAAATCGAGAGAGTTGTTTATTCATCTCGAAGAATATAATCCCACAAATAACATGCACATCTCTCTAAACATGAAAATGTTCGTAGTAGATCAATAATCTAGCTAACAAATAAGCACTAACATTACACGAATGTCTATTCCAACAAATAAAAATACCAAGTTTGGACCTTAAAATGTCCTTACATTCCAACACAATCAATCTAAATTCAAATTTATCCACACAATTTGACTTTAAAGCATAAGAATGTGACTGATTAACTTTAAAAATAGACTCATGAGAAATAAAGCATTCTTTTTAGCATAAGACAAGTATTGTCTCACCGACAATGCTTTTACAGTTACAACATTACCAACACCTTCACAATAACCTATAAGAGTCCATGAAAAATCACATTCGTCATCCTCAAATAAAATGTCAAAACCAAATAATCTTTTTGAGAGAAGACTGAACCATCAACATAAACAATCCAGTCCATTAATGGAGCAGCATTCAATACAAGAGTAGAAAAATGGGATGAAAAGATGAAGCAACAGCTTGACTAGATGATTTAGCTATCAAATAACCATTAAAATAATTATTAGTCAAAACATGCACTTATTGTGAGACGAGTAATTTATTTGACTACACAAACTCATTCCTAGCATGCCACTAACGCTGTCAAAATTCAAACTGCGGTCGTGGTTAGCTCGTGACTGGTGCATACTCACGGGGTATAATCAGAAGAAAAAAAATGAAAAATAAAAATAATAATGTAGACTTTTGATGATCGGCTCGTTTGTGCCATGACTGTGACGATCACACCACGGTTGACCACAATCAAACCCCCTAATAATAAGAGTAACATAATTGCACACAAACACATAGACACATTATAAACACGGCATAATACAGCAACTTAATTACTTTACCTATTATTGTCGTAACCACAAGGAGTCGAACATTTCCTAATAAAAGTGGTACATACCGAGCTATGATGCACTGACACTTGTAGATATATGGGTATGCCGTGTCGGACACTTTAATTGTCCGTGTCCATTAAATAAATAAATAAAAATAAAATAAATATTTAGACACACGTGTCCGACACGCCACTTCATGCGTGCCCGGCATATATCACACATTTAACTATTATTAATTAATTTTCTTATTTTATATTTTTCTCTTAGAAAACCTTGATTTATTTGTTCAAAACGCTTGAATGAAATTAAATTAAAACTCTAATAATTTCATACACGGAATGTTGAAGGTTGGCAATTTAACATTATTTATGAATTTATACTCTCGATTTTATACTTTAAGACAAATATATAAATGCATTTATTATAAGTATAATTAATTATTTATCTAGATATATAAATATTTATATGTATTTTTTAATATAAAAATAATTTTATATATTATTCTAATATTATTTTAATAGTCATGTCGAAACTATACCGTGTCCTTAATTTTTAAAATTTATCATATTCCGTATGCGTGTCCGCGTATCGGTGTCCATATAACATAGATAAAATTGAGTGATATAAAAAAATAAATCAAATCCGTCACTGTCGATAACCAGCAGATACAATCAAAAATTAGTCCGACACTTAAAAAAATTATAAATTTTAAGATTGTGACCGTAAAAGCATATGATCATATGCGACATAAAAAGGGCCACGAACAGAACCGCTTAACAGTTCTGCATGCCACAATACTGCGACGCGTGCAGCTCTCACAAGCCCCGAAATATAAAAACCCCCTTTTACACTTATTAATCTCATCTTCTATTGTGAATTGCTGTATCATTAGATATGTTGGATTATTAATTATTCAACTTTCTAATCTTACACTACACTGCGAGTTAAAGGTTGATTAGCTTTTTCTTTTCTTTTCTTTTTTATATTTGATTACAAATTTTTCTTCTTCTACTACTCTATTTTTTTTTTTCAACCCATTTCAATTTATTCATTTATCTTTCCACAACCAAGAGACTCCTAAAGTTAGGAGGGATAATAGAGGGTCCAAAGAAGTTTGATGGATATCAAAGGGACAAGATTAGGTCATAAACATTAAAGTCCAACCCATTTCATAATTTTGGACCTGAATTGGTCGGTATAGGTCCCCAACAAAACTTAAAACATTAATAGCCTAAAACTATTTATAATGGTGCAAAATGAACACATTAAGAATTGACTTGCTAACTTAATTGAACCCACACCATAAATTATATTATTTGAAGGGGATAATTCTCACTTTTGGGCCAAACACAAATTCAAAAAATGTGTTCTGGCCCATCATTAAAATTAATTCAAAAATAAACAAGTTTGATAAGTTTTTGCATAGAGTAAATCAAATAGTCCAATTTACCCTTAAGTGAAAGTAATTATTAATTTTTTTATTTTTAAAAAATAAATAATAATTTTATAATGAAATATCAAAACTAACCTTCCCCAATAACCGTTACCTTCAAACACAACAGATATGTGAATCCCTTTCAACTTCTTCATTTTACTCTCATCTTCACGATTCCTTCAAACACAATAGCATTTTTTTTTTAATTCTTTTCATCTTCTTCGATTCACTCTTTCATCTTCAGTGTTCAAAGGATTTATTATGACTTCTATGTTGTCAATAGAACACCAAAACTCTTCCTGTTTTTATCAATTGGCGAGAACCAACAAAGGAAATAAAGGGTTTGGTAGACCTGTTCTGAGATGATTAAAATCCCTAGCAAGAGCATGCCGAAAACCAAAGTTTCAGCGGCGGAGAAAACAGAGAAGGAGACGGAGGCAGAGAATATAGAGAAGGCGACGAAGGAGGCAAAGAGGCGAAAGTGACTCAAAAGCAAACAAAAATATCTCAAGCGCATCCATAGAAAAGAATCCAATAGAAGACCCAGGGAAAAAAGGTTAGGGTTTTGATTTTGAATTTTGGATTAGGTTTGTTATGTTGATTAGAGAATTTATTTGGCAATAGAATGTGTTGTGGGTGGGCTGGGGTTGAATGTTTATGAATTTTAGGTACTTTTCGGTGCGTAATATCGGGAAGCATTATATTGTTTATACCTACTTCCTGGTCTTTAGCGTCAGGAAACAAGTATAAATAACGTAATGCTTCCTAGTGTTACACACTGAGAAACACTTTTTTTTTTTAATTGTAGATGTCTTAGCTTCCCGGTGCTCAAAATTAGGAAGCAGTTTATCTTACACGGTCTGCTGATCTTGAAGACGTGAAAGCAATTTTTTAATAAGTGCTTTCTGGTTTTGAAGACCTGGAAGCAGATTGCTTAACATATTGCTTCCATGACTTCAAGACCATAAAGCAATTTGTTATATATACATATTTGGGTATTTGTGTGTTTCTAATGGTTTATTGCTCTATTTTGTTTACATATATATTTTTTAAGATTTGCAGGTGTTTTTATAATTCTAATGTTTCTTTTTTGTTATACAAAATTTTAATGTTGTGTTTTTACGATTTGCAGGAGATAAAGGAAGCATCCGATTTACTATATAATGAAGATTAAATGCAATGTAATAAGAATATGAATTTTCTTTTTTTGGTTTATGTATGCTTTTTTGATAACTTTAATGGAAAATATAAATCAAGTTGATGTTTATGCACGAATGAATATGTGTTAGATGTGTACTTGATATGTAATTCAGGTCAAAGATGTGCTTCCCAGTCTTAGAGACTAGGAAGCAGGGGTTATTTATGCCTATTTCCCGGTGTTAAAGATCGAGAAGAAGTGTGTATAGCTTCCTAGTCTGCCACACCATGAAGCAATGAGCCTATTTTGCCTGCTTCACGGTCAGCAAGACCAGGAAGCATGGTCACCACGCTTCCTGGTGTTTCTGACCGGGAAACAGGCAATTTAGGCCCCTTGCTTCCCGGTATGGCAGACCAGGAAGTTGTTTTGGGGATAGATTAAAATTGGAAAATGAGTTTAAGAAGTTTATATTTTATAGTAAATGACTATTTGTCATTTGGGTTCCATAGTTTAGTTTCGTATTGCCTTTGGATATGCGGGGATTACATATCCAAGTAAGTAAAATTCTAGTAGACCAAGGAAACATTATGTTTGTCAAATTTCCATATGGTCTGAAAATATGATCTAAACTTGTGTATAAGGTTGTAGGCATATTAAATTCATATTATTAAATCGATCGGAGGACAATTTCATAACGAAAATGCTTTCCGCGTATTTTAATTTTTAAATAGAGTTAGCAATCAGATTTATAACTTTTAATGAACTCATTTAGGTATTTCTTAATGTTGAGGATGTCTAGCACTCACTAAATGGATAGCAAAATTTCCTTCCTGGTCTGCCATACCTGGAAGCAAGGGGCTTATTTTGCCTGCTTCCCGGTCAGCAAGACCAGGAAGCATGGTCACCATGCTTCCTGGTGTTTCTGACCAGAAAACAGGCAATTTAGGCCCCTTGCTTTCCGGTATGGCAGATCAGGAAGTTGTTTTGGTGATTGATTAAAATTGAAAAATGTGTTTAAGAAGTTCCATATTTTACAGTAAATGGTTACTTGTCATTTGGGTTCCTAGTTCATTTTTGTGTTGCCTTTGGATATGCGGGGATCACATATCCTAATAAGTAAAATATTAGGCCGAGGAAACTTTATGTTTGTCAAATTTACATATGCTCTGAAAATATGATCTAAACTTGTGTATAAGGTTGTAAGCATATTAAATTCATATGTTTAAGAACTATAAGTCAACTCAAACCCCCTCGATCGGAGGACAATTTCATAACGAAAACACATCCCACGTATTTTAATTTTTAAATAAACAGAGCAATCAGCTTTATAACTTTTAGTTGACTCATTTAGGTATTTCTTAATATTGAGGATGCCTAGCATTCACTAAATGCTTCCTGGTGTTTCTGACCGGGAAATAGGCAATTTAGGCCCCTTGCTTCCCGGTATGGCAGACCAGGAAGTTGTTTTGGGGATCGATTAAAATTGGAAAATGAGTTTAAGAAGTTTCATATTTTATAGTAAATGACTATTTGTCATTTGAGTTCCATAGTTCAGTTTCGTGTTGCCTTTGGATATGCGGGGATTATATATCCCAATAAGTATAATCCTACGTAAGCCGAGGTAACATTATGTTTTTCAAATTTTCATATGCTCTGAAGATATGATCTAAACTTGTGTTTACTTCCTCCGCTTTTTTTTATGTGCTACACTTGAATAGTATTTACTATTCATTCATCAATCTTGTTTTTTATATTGTTACTTACGTATAAAGAAAAATATATTCAAGTGGGATCTTGTTTTATTCGTTTTAATGTCTACTTTTTAAATATAAAATTTTTATAATTTTTAGTTGTATATAATTAAAGATATTTACCGTTAAAATTAGGTCTCGAATAGTGTGCAAACAGAAAGTGTAGCACATAAAAAAAAGCAGAGGAAGTATATTGTTAGCATATTAAATTCATATGTTTAAGAACTATAAGTCAACATGAACCCCCACGATCGGAGGACAATTTCATAACGAAAACATATTCCACGTATTTTAATTTTTAAATGGAGTGAGCAATCAGCTCTATAACTTTTAATGGACTCATTTAGGTATTTCTTGATGTTGAGGATGTCTAGCACTCACTAAATGGATAGCAAAACCTGCTTCCTGGTCTACTATACCGGGAAGCAGAGAGCCTATTTTGCCTGCTTTCTGGTCAACAAGACCAAGAAGCAGCTTCCTGGTGTTTCAGACCAAGAAGCAGCTTCCTGGTGTTTCAAACCAGGAAGCAGGAAAATTAGGCCCCTTGCTTCCCGGTTTGGAAGACCGGGAAGTTGTTTTAATGATTTATTAAACTTGGAAATGTATTTTAGAAATTTCTGATCATGAAGGTCGGGAAGCACATAAATCATAAAGCTTCCAAGAAGTGGGTTTCGTTTGTATCGTGTTATGAACTTAAATCCTATATTGTAAAATCCCAATAGGTTTCAATATATTTACAACACAATTTTGATCTTTCAAAATAGAATGCTCCTTTTAATTGACTTATACATTATGTTCCTTGCCTTTCACGATAGTAACAACAGATAAATACATGTGTTCTCCATGATCCTCCTTCACAAAATTAAAATTTTCATTGTCTGCAAATTGATATCGTTGTCTCGTATAATCTATTGACAGAGCATGTATGGTCAAATCCAAATAGTATATTAAGTTTTGCATTTAGTTTCTCTACTAACTGGGAATATGAAATATTCGCATCATGCTGAAAAATGAACATTTTCACCACCCTTGTATTCGCTATCAACCCATTTTGTCTTGGACTCACCAGGGTCTTTTTCATTGTCGTGCCTGAATAAATGAAACAAATGTTAAAAGTATTCAACAAACTAGGCAGCTGAATTTTTTATTTTAAAAAAATAGCTTCCCGGTGTTATAGACCGGGAAGTTGTTATAATTTGGATTTGCTTCCCGGTTCTTGAACTGGGAAGCATGAAAAATATTCTGCTTCCCGGCTCCAAAGACCGGGAACCAAGCATAATCATCTTTTGCTTCCTGTTCTGCAAAACCGGGAAGCAAAAGAGTGCCTAGTGGCTTCCCGGTCCTACTGACCAGGAAGCAGTACAAAAATTAGCCTGCTTCCTGGTATTGAAACCGGGAAGCATGAAATTGGCTTCCCGGTGTCATAGACCGGGAAGCGTAGAAGTTTTTGCATTACTTCCCGGTTATCGGGACCGGGAAGCACCTGGAAAAACAAAACTCTACCCAACCGAAAATTCGTTACAACACACCTATACACAAAATTGATTACAGATAACAACCAATCTATACATGAGGATCCTAAACTAATAAAAAAAAATATGCATATAGTATATAATTAAATGTGCCTACACAACATGATACAATCTCTACCATGCCCAAAACCCTAATAGCTTAAAAACATACCTTTTAAACTCAATTGAAGAAGATTTCTGAGTTATTTGCCGGAAGGAAGTCTGTAATTATGATTAAGGTTCATTCAATTTGGTAGAAGGAATTCATGGTTTGTAGGTTTTGAGTTTCATGCTAAATTAGGGTTCTTTCAATTTGGGAATTATCAATTTTGTTTTTTAATTATCTACTTTGGTGGGGACTTTTTTTAATTTGATGGGGTCATTTTGTAAATATATTATTTGAATTCAAATATTTAAAAATAAGGACATATGAGACTTTACACACATTTTAAAAATTTATAAAATTATTTAAATCCATTTTTTACATGAAAGGACAATATTGTCAATTTGGTCTATTGGATGTAAAAACTTTTGTGATTTGTTTAGTTTTGAAGAAAATTTAATGTTGAGTTAAAAATTTAAAGTTTTTAATTTAAGACTCATTTATGCAAACCACCCGATTTGAAGATGTTACTGTTAGCAACATCATTAAAATTCAAATGATTCAAAATATAATTAAAATTATTTTAATTTATTTTAAAAATTTTAAACTTTATTCAGTTTATTTTATCTAAATTTTCTTTCTATTTAATAAAAATAAAATATTATAACTGTTACACTTATTATATTTATAAATTCGATCAGTAATAATTTATTAATAATATACAAATTTAAAATTAATTGATAAAAATTGATACTTATTAATCAAATTAATTATTTTGAATTCGATCAGCTTAGTGGCATATTATATACTAGTCCATTGTCAAGTTGGCTGAAGATAATAACCGATTGCGAAACAACTATTAATCGACGATGATGATTGTGTTTTATAAAGATGTATTAATGGAAGTAGGACTTTCTCATCATTACAAGCCTAATTGCTTTTTGGCCCAAATGTCACCATTTTAATTCATTTTCAGAACCCCATTTTCGGTTCCATTGGCTTCGATAGATATTGTTGTGTGACGTTTCTTATGAATCTCACCTGTCTTCACCTTTTTTACTCTTTAAGATTAATAATATCATTATTCATAAACCAATTGCTCATATAATCATTGTATAGGTAAGATACGAAAGAATAATATCTGCTAAATAACTTCCATGTTTAGACACATTTGCATAGTTTATACTGGAAATATCTTTCAAGTCAAATCTTTTTTCTTTTTTTTTAAAAAAATAAAATCGAATTCCAATTTTGCTGCTGTCAACTTCGTGAAATAAAATAGTTTGTCTAATACTATTCCTCAGGAATTAGCCATTTCATCAACTAAAACAATATTGGAAAACAATTTTGGGATCGACTAACTACTAAATTATACCTAAACCAATTTTTCATTACTTTCATAAAATACAAATTTACTAACTCATGAGTCCAAGTTTAAAGGCTTATAGTGATCATTAAAGATCTCAACAACTAAATAAACTTTGGCACATGATGAATACGTATTTGTTGTATATCCTTTCTATATTTGACTTCCATTCAAAAGCATATGTTATTGCGAATTCATTATTTATAGCATTTGGCACATAAGACATAACACCTTCCATTTAATTCACACTTTATTTCATTAAATTATCTGTTTATATATATATATATATATATATATATATATAATCAAGATAAGAATTCATAAACTCCATCAATCATTCAATTGCAACTAGATGCATAGTTATAGTTTTTTTTTTTAATTTTAATGGATTATTATCTGATTTTTTTTAGGATATATATATAACTTGCAAGAAAATTAGAAAACAAAACATTTCCTTAAAGTAAGGCAAGTGGACGACAAACTAACATATAAGTGGTTGAAGTAATAAAATAACAAACCAATCAACAATATCTAAAATAAAATTATAGCTAATTAAATAAATAATGAATCAATTATTGAACTTAATTTTGCACCATGCAAACAAGCCAAAATTCCTACTATGTTTAGCTTGGTTTTAAATTTTTAACCTCCGCAGAAATAGAAACTCTAGAAGACACCCATTCAAAAACATCACCTGAAAATAGTCAAAGGAATAGAAAAAATGTTCCACAGCCAATTGTATAGTAAAAAAATATAACCTAAATAATTCATCAAATAAATTAAAATCAAACCTCAAATTTGCTAAATATATTATGATAGCAGCTTAACATTCGAGCATTTGGGTGAAATATATTTTTTATTTAATGTATTAAAAATATTTATCTTATTAAAAATATACTATTAAGAATTTTTCTTTTTGGTTTAGACTGAAATGTCAGGGAGTTTGTACTATAAATAGGGTCATGCAACAGTCCAATTGTCAAGGCCATTGGTTTTCTCTCAAGCTCAAGCTTCTTTAGGACACTCTCAACTCCAGAAATGGCAACAAATATTGATCAAAATCTCAACATCCAACATGAGAGAAACAAGAAGCAACTCTTCTTTCACATGCAATCTTTTCAACAACTCTACCCTCCTGGTTTCCTCAGAAAGGTAACCATCATCTCATTCCAGTCCCAAACTCCATCAAATTTTATTCTTCTTCAGTCATGAATAATTAGGCTAATGTCTAGATTTTTCAAATTGAAATTTTGCAAAGGTTGTAGCAGAGGTAATAGCAACGTACTTACTAGTGTTCGTGACATGTGGGGCAGCGGCCCTTAGCGTGACGGATGAGCACAAAGTAGCTAAGCTAGGGGCGTCCATAGCTGGAGGACTTATAGTGACGGTCATGATCTATGCAGTTGGTCATGTCTCCGGAGCGCATATGAACCCTGCTGTCACTCTAGCATTTGCAGCTGTCAGACATTTTCCCTGGAAACAGGTATAGTCCTCTTTAGAGTTTCCTGATATTCCCATGAAAAGATGGTAAAATGGTCCAAAATAGCAGAGTTAGTTTTCATCGATGAACAATAGTGTAAATGTGGTGCATACATCTGGAGATAGGTACATAAAGTTTTTGAAACAAAATGGACCACATAGTAGTAGTGACTACTCCTTGAAGTGGGCTTGGTCTGAGTTTCAGAATCACTAGCAATTGAGACAAAGAAATAAACTAGAATTAACAAATTAAATATATATAAAATAAATGTGTCCGACCAAACCACATGATGCTTTATCATCCCCCAAGTCCAATAATAGAAATATCTATTTATTGTGAAGGAAAATAATTGAAGAGATATCATTATTGTTATTATATAACAAACAAAATAATACATGAAAGGGATATATGACCATAGAATCACATGCTTAGCAGATTGTGCTTGTAGGTCTACTTGTTATGTTCCATGTGCCCCAACTCCCAGTTATTTTATGTGGGTGGATTCTTGCCTATTGAAGAATCAGGACCCGATAATCAAAGTTTTGAAAATGATTTTTTTACAACTATGTTTTTGTCGAATAAAGATAGGATAATAGTGAAAAAAAAAATAAAAAAACTCATACTACAAATATGTTAAGATTTTCGATTAACAGGAATACGTAATCAATGACCATGCATTCTTGGTTCAGGTTCCAATTTATGCATTAGCTCAATTAGGAGGAGCAACGTCAGCAGCATTCACACTGCGTGTATTGCTACACCCAATTGAACGTGTTGGAACCACTTCACCTACTGGGACAGACATCCAAGCTCTGATTATGGAAATAGTTGTTACCTTTTCTATGATGTTTGTTACTTCTGCAGTTGCCACCGACACCAAAGCTGTAAATATCTCAATCCCCTCCTGCACAGTCAACTTACACTTTTAATTTTCAAAAATTATAGAAATTCACATATGATATGACATATTTCTAAAATCAGGACAAACTGACTAGGTTTTACATACACACACTACAAGAGAATGCATCAGACTAACTCAAAGCTTGCAGGTAGGAGAGCTAGCAGGTATAGCTGTAGGTTCAGCAGTTTGCATTACATCTATCTTGGCAGGGTAAGATATCGTCGTTTTTACGGAAATGTTAAATTGATAAGAAACTAACAAGTTAGTGTAACGAAACATATTCAGACCAGTATCAGGTGGCTCTATGAACCCAGCAAGGACATTAGGACCAGCAATTGCTAGTTCTTACTATAAAGGGATTTGGGTATATATAGTCGGACCAGTAACAGGAACATTAATGGGAGCATGGGCTTACAGTTTTATCCGGGAGACTGATAAACCCCTTAAGCTCTTGTCTCCGCCTTCATTGTCTTTCAAGTTGCAACAGATTAAGAGTAATGAGAGCAAGATTCCTGGTAAAGTCCCTTTTGGTCTGCCTGATCTGCCATGAGAGGGAACTATGATGCTACAAGCATAAGAATTTGTCAGTAATCAGTAACATATGCGATTTGTAAGTAGCAACTATGTAAGATATGATGCTCTTAAGTTGTAATACCGGTCTAAGAAGATTTGGAATCAAGATTTGGAATCACTCGTCACAGCCAGCAATTCTTTATTCTGGCTTCTCAATGTTGTAAATAGAGATGCTTGAGCTAGTACAAACTTTAAGCAAACAAAGCATATACTAGTGCAAGTAAATTAAAGTCACACACAAAACAAAGAGCAACCAAAGAAAAATAATGGAAACTCAAATTTATATTTCACACGCTAACAGATTAATAATTTTACATCATATAAATATTGGAACAATGTAGTGAAGTGATACATATAAAATTCCTATGTTAATGATATATGAGCGCAAGCATTAACCTTTTTTTTGAAATTGAATTTTTATGGTGAGTTACCATTCTCAATTTCAATTCAAAAAAAGAGGAAGTAAACATCAACCATTTTGGCACACAGCAAAACTCCCTGGATTGATGGTAATGCTCTTGGTGCAATTATCAGTTTTATATATCCCCACAAGTCGATCTGCCAACTCAAACATGTTGTTTCGCAGGCTGCATGAGAAACAATAACATGGAACCCAGCTTGAGCAAGGACACGGCTTCAAACTTAATATTAATCCAAAGAGAGCATCTTTAATACCTTATAATTATAAACTGAGCATCCTTTGTTCGGTCCTTGACATAATGGCCCACAATAGAGACATTCTTAAAATCTGGTACACCATGTGAACAGTCAAAGTAAGAATACTAAGAAAAGAGACATGAAGAAAATTTTGAAGAGATAAAAACTAAAATTCATCACTCCACAAAGTACCTAGAGCAGCATCAATTTCATCCATTACATAAAGTGGGGTAGGCTTGTAGTGATGAAGTGCAAAAACAAGAGCTAATGAGCTGAGTGTCTGAAGAAAGTAAAATATGTCAAATCACTCCAATGAGAATATTCAGACTTAATGAACAAGGTTGAAGAGAACTATTTCAGAAGAGAACCTTTTCACCACCAGAGAGATTTGCAATATTCTTCCAGCTCTTCTTAGGTGGTCTAACACTAAAAACAACACCCTCAGAGAAAGGATCCAAAGAATCCACTAACTCGAGCTCTGCATCTCCTCCTAGGGTGATCATCTACATAAAAGAGAGAAGCATACTTCAAGAATATAGATATTAATGCTGCACTATCTTTTACATTTCAGTCAGGCTACATGTATTGTATAAATTCAAGCAAACAGGAGTGGAGTTCTCAAATTCTGAAATAAAATACTTTATGTAAGAAAAAATGTTCTCAAAATTTCCAGCAGCAGGCACAAGTTCACATACCTGATACATCTCCTTCAACTTCAATGATATTGTATTAAAACCAGCCATAAACTCATCCAACCTAAAGTGATATCATATCACATTTCAGTTGAGACAGACATGGATAAAGTGGATTGAGAAAAATGAAGGGAAGAAGTTGCTAATAGTATGCACTGGAATACTTGCCTTCTCTTTCTCAATTCGTCATAGTGTTTCTTTATGTCATCACGTTGTTGGGTTACAGCGGTAAGATCCTCAACTCGTTCATTATACAATTCTACCTTCTTCCTATATCTGTAACAAGAAGAGATAGGTTTAGCAAAATTCCACAGGAAAATAAAATTCAGTTGAGTGCTACAAAAATAGGGAAAACAATACTCTGAGATTGAGTCAAGATTTGGATTCATCTCTTTCATTTGTGCTTCAAGTAATGCCACCATTTCAAGGGCCCTTTTCAAATTGCATGATTGGTTTAAAGTCTCATCGGCAAGGGTCAGCTGCAACTTTTCAGGGTCCACTAGATCTTTCTGAATTCTGCAGTAAACAACATTCGGCATTAGTGTGAGAGAAAGTCATGTAAATCCAAATTGTAAACAAATTACAATAGTAAAGCATACTGTTCCAAATGCTTCGTTAGAGCAACTTGCAACTCATCAAATCGCTTCTTGTAACCCTTCCCTTTCATTTCCATCTCCTTGTATTGCTTCCTCGTGTCTTGTAATTTGTAGTCAGCATCAACCTGTGCCCAGATAACATGTTATTATGATGCTACAGAAAAAGGAACATACAAATATTCATGCACCATTGAAATTATACCGCAGATGCTCGCAACTCATTAACAGTTTTCTTGACTTTTTCATAATCATCTTTGGCTTTATCCAGAACATCTTTGTGTTCATCAATCAACTGCAGCACATAAAAAAAAGTAATTTCACATATATACCATAACAACTGCAAATTGTATTGACGTTAATGGCATCAAGCAACAGATAAAGCCAGACCTTCTGTGTATTTTTGTAATTCTCTTGAACAATAAACGCCTTTTGTTCGATTTCTTTAAACATACTTAGCGTTTTTTCCTTTTCTTCAAGAAGGCGATCTTTCTCTTTCTTTGAGTCCTCAATCCCTTTTGTCAACTTGTTAATCATTTTCTTTCCTGTCTCTATTTGAACTTTGTGACGGTTGATCTCAGTGCTTTGTTTGTCAATATCCTGAGTGGGTTGTGTGATTTATCATAAGCTCTACATTTTGGAAATGTACTAATATGAAGAGTTAAAAGTGGACCATAACTCACAGACTGAATCTTCTCGACTTTTAACTTTTGTGCTTTCAATTTCTCTCCTCCAGCATTCTCTATTTTACTCTGAAGCTCCACAGCCTAAAAGTGACAAAACATACATCAAGAAAACAAATTAAAGAAACTGGAAATTTTATAGATCTCCATATCTTTGTTTCAACAATCAAATATACCCACCTTCTCTTTCAGGTTTTTAGATCCTTGTGTAAGTGTATCAATTTCTTTTTCTTCTGAAGAAATGATAGTTTTAAGCTCCTTGAGCCTTTTTACTTCATCTGCCTTTGGCTGCGATGCAGCCTCCAAGGAATCAAGTTGTTTCTCAAGATAGCCGTGTTCTGAGTTTAAACTTTCAATCTGTTCAACAAAAATAGGGCACCAATTCACTTTATGCCTAAAAAGCAAAAGAACTCATAGGATGAAGAGGTATGTACCTCTTTCTGGCTTTTAGCTAATTCCATCTCCAATCGTTTGATTACAGTTTCTGCAGCTTGGTAACGCATCACTGCATCAGAAATTCGTCGACGGATGCTATTTAATGAATCAACCATGGCAAAGAGTTCCTTCTCAGCCTTGCTGATGGTTTCAGAAGACACACTGGCGGCTCGAATAGATGTTCCCATCTTACCACCTCGTGGTTTACTTCCTCCACCGCTCATTGTACCAGATTTTTCAAAAAGTGCACCATCAAGTGTCACCACTCGACGGAAATCTCTGTTTCCACCGTATGCAATGAGTGTAGCCTGAATAAAGACAAAACAAATATCGCATTAACTAGCCAAATCCAATTGTAGCCTCATAAAATTATCAATGATATGTAGAAACCCATGCATTCTTTTATTCATATGCATCTCCTCGAAAGATTGTAATCAATGGAAAGTAAATGGTAGAATTAAGAATGTTGCAGCCAGCAATGCAAGTTATGCAACCAAAGAAGAATCCTAAAACAGATCAAGAAATCACAAGGAACAAACAAAACTCCAGTTGATAAAACTGAGTGTCTAATTAAAATTGGGTCATCCAAGGGATAATCAATCCATGAGTGTGCATCCGCTGCTGACTTCAAAATTGAGTCGATTTAAGTAGTTATCAATACATAAGAGCAAATAAAGCTGACTTCTACTGCATGCACATATCTGAATTCACTTGTCTAGGCATGCACACATATGCAAAAACATATTTGGGTCAATACATCCGCTATTCACAATAAGACATGAAAATAAAGTCGATCAGCATTCCAATTGGACTGCAAAACTGACCTCTACGTACAACATAGTCATAAAAATATTAGCATTTTCAAATTCCATTTATGTACCCAAAATTTCTTGAAATTCAATTCCACACCTCCAAATTTGTTTGACTTGGACGTTATAATGGCATCTATAACTCACTACATCTAGAGAAATGCAGCAGAGTGTGAAGACTCTACCTGGTCAAGATCCTTTGCCACCAAAGTATTGCCCATTGTTGCATAGAAAGCAAGTCTCATTCTTTCATCTTGAACTTTGATCAAGTCAAAGAGACGTGGAGCTCCTTCTGGAGTGCTTACTTTCTCTTTCAATTTTGGCAAAAGATCAATTTGTTTCTCCTGCAGCGAAACAATACAGATCCATGTACTACTTATTAAATATTTATAAATTTAGGAAATGAAATGAGAAATACTTTATGAAATCACTTAACTCCAAATGAAGCCAAAATATAGAATTAGTTAATTGAAAAGGAAATTTAAATTCTTTTTTAAGTTTATGTTTCACGTCACAACAAATATGTCTTGGTCTTCAACCTACTCCTAGTAGGTATCCAACATGCTCTCTAGAAAACTACAACACTTGGTAAAAGAGGGTATACTATATCCACATAAGTTAAGTATCAAAATTGATACAGAGTGTCCAGATCAACAACATCAAGATTGATATTGATAGGATAAATTGCCCGTAGCACATACTACCATATTGGTTTGTTGCCCATACTCTTTGATTACCAAAATAATCCAAAATCCTGAAAGTAGACTCAACTGCCAAGGGCAATCCCAGCCCAGCAACAAACCACAAAAAGAAAATAAGACAGTACAACACCTAAAATTTTTAGGTACAAAATTCAGCCAACTGCTACAAATAGCTGTAGCACACAATTGAAAATTTTTTACTCTTAAAGATAAACAGCAAGCTCATCTAGGAGCTAATGAGCTAATGTTTAGCCGAGAACTTTGTAACTTGGCCAAAAGTAAAGGCCCCAGCAAGCTCATCTAGGAGCTAATGAGCTAATGTTTAGCCGAGAACTTTGTAACTTGGCCAAAAGTAAAGGCCCCTATCATTTAGTCTCAAAATGATTATGAGAAACAGAAAAAGCTCCTATCCTAATTGCAATTTACCAATATCATAAACGTAGCCACGCCAAGTTTTTCCCTCCTCAGTAGCTCAACACATTCCTGAGCTGCACTGGTCGTTTCAACAACAATGTAATCAAGTCCAGGGCATGCCGTAGATATTGCAACATCATATTTTGCTGCAAAGAGAATAATTTACAGAATAAGGACCAGATGATAAACACATTTAAATTAACAAGCATTTGGTATTAAATCAAATATTAAACCTAGATCAAGAGAGAAATGAATACTACAGTTGAGCCATTATGAAATGCATATATATTATTCTAACAAAATAACCAAAAAATTAAATCAAAATAATAAGCATGGATACTTTTTATTCTGCAGTACGCTAGATAATATAGTGTAAAAGCTGGATCCAATACAATACGAAAATTTCAAGCCAATTACTAACTGATGCATGCAAATCTATTCGACTTAACACATGAGATTTCAAGAAATTTCAGAAATATCTCCACAGCTATAAAATACAGTAAATATAAAGTTAAATAAAGTAACACAAGACTAATAATGAAATACTCACCGTCAATGGCACCTAGATCACCCATTCGGCCATATATTCCTGCAATTTTATTGGACTCCTTAGCCTGCAAAACTGCCTTCAGAACTGATCCCTGACTCTTCTCAGAATCCATTACTGACTTAAGTTCAGCAACCTTCTGTCTTGCAGCTTGTTCAAGAGGAATCAGGGCTTCTTGATCTTTATTGGACTCCTGAAAAAGGCTTAGATATTCTTGTCAATAGTCATATCCTACCTCAAAAACGAAATTGAATGAAAGAAACATAATTATCAAATGAGGATTGTAAAAATAATAACTTGTTCCATTTTCCGAGCCTCCAATGCTTCAGCTTTGTTCTTTTCTAAATCACTCTGCATATTTGCGACCTCTGCATTTTTGTTATCGATTCTTCTCAATATGTCTTCCATTTTCTTCTGAGCATCTTCAAATGCCTTGTGACCAGCATCATGCTGAAATAATAAACAGGGAGATTAAGTAACTATTTCTCTTCATGCTCCAGCATGTACTAGCAAACTTAATATGGATACTGTTGAGCAGCGCCAAGAATCACTTTTGACAAATTCTTTCTGTGCTAGAATAAATCACATTTGCCCAGAAGGCGTGGAAAGCTTACAAAATGAGAAATTGCTCAACAAAATTATCTCATTCAAGAGTTGAGGTTTCATGATTGCTATGAGGGAAGTTTAACTACTTAGTAGAGGAGCAACTGAACAAGACCAAAAAACAAAATGACGCTCAACTAAAGAATGAAAAAGAACATAGATTTTTTTCTTCTGAGAAAAAAAGAGTAAACTGTCACATATGAGAACAACAAAGTTTCCTACTGCACCCTCCAGAAGAGGCAGAATTCAGTGATTTAGAAAACTATGTTGAATAACAATTTTAAAAAAATTACATAAACTGCACCTTTTCACTCAAAAGCTTGCTCTCTGTGCAAGCAACATCAAGTTTTCCCTTGTGCAAAATCAGTTCTTTTTCCCAAGGCTCCAATTCCGCACGAACAGTTGCAAGTTCCGAACGATGCTTCTCAGTTTCAACTGATTATACATAGATGAAAGTTAAACTGACATAAAGTAATGAATATAAAATATGCATTACAGGATCTTAAAAACACTAAAACAAATCCACTTTATAGTTCTTAATTTTCCAACATTTACATGAATAACACAAGGTGATATTATTATTTGCTCACAACTCAGATATTATGGAGTGTGAGGAAAACCTAGATAATATGGCATGTTAAGACCTAAAAATATATGTCCTATAATCACTGTTTTAGATTCCAACAATCAAATTATGAATTCAAATTATTAATCTCATATTTACAAGTTAAAGACCAATAGAGAAATTTATATCCATGGTTTCACACATCAAGGGGAAAAAAAAGAACAAAGCATGGAGTCAATACTTCCTTCACGACCCTACAGAAACATATTCTACTTTTAAGGTGTGAATTGATAATGCAAGAGGTCCAAAAGCACATATGAGGCTTTACCAAGACATCAAATTCTTCACCCTCATGAGATAGTCGTTAGCTAAGGTGTTGTTTACTAAAACTTACATATTAATCGGTATCATCAAGATCAGGTTTTTACAATTCTGCATATTGAGCATGGAAAAAAATACTCAGGATGATTATCGCCAACCATAGGGGTTGAGTAACCTACTAAATAAGAAATTAATATGGGATGGGAAAAGGAAGATGATGTTAGCTGCTAATTGGCTAAATATAGAAATCTTCTAAACTCAAGGTTATAATATCAGACTAATAAAGGCCTTGACTTTATAACTCATGAGCTAACGTGGTTCTCTACATATCACTACCAATGCTTTAAAACCAATAAACCGTCCATACTTTTAAAATTTTCCCTTTCAATCACAAAATATTGCTTCAACATCAACAGCAAGATACAAATTTCTTATAACAGGAGAAATAAGATCAAACATCATAATTCAATATTTCTCTAATACTTTTTCATTCCACGAGTGCAAAAAAGAAAGGCAATACAATAAATAACAAAGAGAAAACTTAACAATTGAATAAATCATGCAAGGTAAGTTGTAGTATCACTACAAATCTAACCACACTTCAATAGACAAAACTAATCAGCAGCAGCTATGAAGATACATATTGATAGGACTGAGAACAACATGACAAAATTATTGCATTCATAAATATGCTTTTAGAATTAGAGTTCATAGAAATGTCTGCAATTAGCCTAACCCATACCCACTAACAAACAATACCACATTTACAATAACGAAAAGTAAATAATAGTTAATTTATCAACAATGCAGATATTAAAAATAAATAATTAGAAAAAAAATAAAAACAAACCAAAAAAAAATGTAAAGATCAATAGATAATAGTAACCTTTAGAATTCTCTTTAATCTCCTCTAGGACTTTCTCCTCATCAAGGAGAAGCTGTTGCATTTTTGGAATACTGTCTTCAAGTTTGGGGATTAAATTTGTCGAGTTCTCACACTCCTTATTTAGAGTACCAATCTTTGATGAATCCTGCAAGCACAAAGCAAATTCAGATGCTACACAAATAGAATTTCAATGAACCAGGATTTCTCACTACCTTTTCAATCTTATCTTCAAGTTTCTTGATTTTCTGCTTTGCATGCTTCAAATCTTCCCGGTACTTAATATCCTGCCTTTCAAACTCTTTAAACTCTTCCTTACAAACTCTCATGTCATTATCAAGTTCCTAATAAATCAACACACTAAGCGGTCATTCAAATTGAAAAAATGGTCAAGTGAAAATGTTTAAAGTAGCCACAAAATACAGCGCCAACCTCAAGTGAAAATGTTCCTAATAACTCAAGTGCAAGACTAATACTAGCTAGACATAAATAAAACAGTCATTTAGGTAGCTGAACTAATGCACGCCAACCTCTTGCCTCTTTAGAAACTTTTCGTGCACAACTTCCAGTTCTTTAAGTGATTTATGGTGACCCTGGATTTTCTCCCTGAAACATAATGTCATAAACCTTAGTGCTGAGGGCATGTAAAACTATAATGCAGCCTATAACAACTATTATTACCTTTCATTCTTCAAAGTTTCTTCTAAGTTTGATACTTGATCCTGTAAATCAACCATTTTCTGATCTGTGTCCTCACACGCCAGTTTTGTAGCTTTCTCTTGCCATTTCAATAGTGACAACTCTTTCAGCATGTAGGATTCTGCTTCATTCTTTACATCCTGTAGCATACATATATATTAAGAGATTTTGCAATATGTACAGAATAGTGTACATACAAGTATATTAGACCACATACAAACCTCCAAGCTATCCCTTTCCTTCTCAGCTAGCTTAACCATTTGAACAACACCAGATCGCTTCTCATTAAGAGCTTCAAGCCTATATCATCAATCAGAGAAACATATACATGAATAAGACATGATATTACCTAATCGGCTTGCCAACTATTACAATTCAAACATTCTAATAGTAAGTTCCGATGTTTTAGAATTTTCCCTAGTCAAATAAAAGTTTTCTGCATCTGAGTTTTGATAATCGAATTGATCAGACACCTATTATATTCACACAAGTTGTAGAATTGATTCTGCCAAGTAAGATGTTAGGGAAGAAGTCAATGATTTTTAAAAATAAAATTACAAGAACATGAAGAAGAAAAACAAGGTGGCATATCTATTTGATAGCATGCAATATATACTCACTCCTTTTGAGCTTCATCAATTTTCTCAATATATTTGTTTGTTCCAATTATGTCCTCAAGGTATTCGAGAAAACCTTCATCATGTGGCCCTTGAGCTTTTGGCTTCATTAGTGAAATCTGCTCAACTTCACCCTACAAGCAAAACTCTCAGATGCATAGAAATAGAAAATTGACTCAGCACTGGAATCATAGTTTAACGGAAGCATACCTGAAGAATCAGAAAACGGTTGTTGTCCAAATCAACTCCTTTTGCTTTCAGTTTAGTTGTAACTTCAGTAAAATTACTAGTCCGTTCATTTATGTAATATTTAGAGGAATTGTCACGAAATGCAACACGGGAAATTACAAAATCGCTTCCTGGAACAGCTTCATATGTTCCATCATCCTGTATTGTCAATTAATTTAGACAGTAATAATTGAATAGTGACAAAACCATGATAGTAAAATACTTTCAGTACCAAGAAAGTTAAACATGCATAACTTAACATTGGAAAAGAAAGTTACTATGAGTTAATAGCAACAGAATTCACTAACAAAATCTTTACCAAGTCCACAATCTCCTGGAAATGAACAGAGACACCAGCACTATCCAAGTTCTGATGATTCGTAGAGTTATGAATAAGCTCCGAAACTTTATTAAGACGCATCTGCATATTTTTTATAACAGCCATGGAATATTGTAAGTTAGATAACTGATAATCAGAGGGGGGGAAATGCTTCTAGAAGGAAATAAACCAATTCAAAAACATGAGGTAGGCAGGATTTATAGAACCGACGCACCTGCTTGGCTCTCTTTCCAAATACAAAAAGCATGGCATCAATCACATTACTTTTACCACTTCCATTTGGTCCAACAACGGCAGAGAAACTCTATCATATAAAAAAAAGATAGCAATATCAAAAACCAGTTTCCTTCATTATCCACCAAATGCAACATCTGCATTATTTCATAAGTTTTTGGTTTCCAGATATTATTCAATTTTTTTCCCCACTGATATAATCAAAGGAATTTCATCTACTGTTCCATCTCCGACTCTCAAGTAACCAACGGAACACCTCAAATTTCTTTAGATAGTCAAATCACTAAAATTATGTAAGTAAATAAATAAATAAAAGTCCACAGCTTTCAAGAAACGTATACAATACACTGAAATAACTTTCTCCAGAACTTAACACATCAATTTCTGTTTTCCTACTACTTTCTCCCCCAATTTTCAAACTCCAGTCAACATGAACCTTAGCTTCCAATTGCACAAACAAAATTTTAAAATATTAAAAATAGCTAGCTCTAAGCAGCGAACAACAGCACTAACAAAATTAAAAATTAATCTATTTGAACTCGATTTCGCATACTCGTTGTACTATTCTTACTAGGAAAACAGAAGCAAGAAAGTGAGAGAAGTGACCTTGTGGAAGGGACCGACGCGCTGTTCGCCGGCATAGGATTTGAAGTTTCGCATGACCATCTCTTTGATGAAGAGCCTCGCTCGCTTTCCAGAGCCGTCCTCCGTTTCCATCACCATTTTCGATTCGTCTGTCGACTCGGCTCCTCTCTCCCTCACTTCCGCTCCGCGTTTTTGTTTTTCAAGTTTAAGGTAAAGTGACTTTGGCGGGAATTTGAAAATGGTATTATTGTCTGGGACGAGCTATGGGCTTGGGCCTCTTATTCGACCCAATTACTATCTTCTCAGTACAATAGTACTGGATGGCAATATGTTTATTGTTCTTTAAGGACTATGACCACCCCCGATTAATTCATGACTGGTGTCATATGAATCAATTGTTTCCAACAATTACTTATCAACCGACTAAGGTTCTGTTTGGGGGGTTGATTTGGACGGGTTTGTAGAAAAACTACAAATTTAAATAATAGTCAAGAGTTCAAATTGTAATTAGATATAAAATTATTTAAAAATATTATTATTAATTTAAAAATAACAATTTGAACGTCCAAAAGGTACTATTTGTAAAGAAAAATATGAATACTATTAGTATTCACAGAATATTATTTCAAATTATCAATTATTTTTTTAATAAATATTATTTAAATTATTAAACATTAGTCAAACAAATGAATCCATACAAATATATTATATATTTTAATTTTATTTTTATAAAATTATATTAACTTAATATTTTATTTAATATATTTAAATAAACTAAACCTGCTAAACTTCGAATTAAGTCCGAAATCCGAACCTAAGTTTTTGGTAAACAAGCCGAGCGTGTCGGGTTTGGTTCGAATACATCATCCGATTAGCTAAATTATATTCTACCCATACGACTCGAATACACTCAGCTACAACTGTTAAGGTCGATTAGCTAAATAACATTCTACCCATCAATTATGCCCAGTTTTATACACGAATCAATTACATTCCCTCTATCAAGAGCTTATATCAATCTACGGGTCCAACCGACAACAGCAAGTAATGAGTGGTTGTTCCTACCTCTTATATGACACGAAGTGTCAAACACAACTTCGAAAATCGGAAAACTGTTAAAGCATATACTCCAAGCAGCACATGTTTCAACGGCGATGATAATGATATTTTGGCTTCATGCATTAAGGACCTTAGATTTCGCTTAACATCCTTAACTTCCGGGCACATGGGAGAACAGTTAAAGCCCAAGCCTTTTTGTCTACTCAAATCACAAGTTGCAGATTCATTTTTCACTTTTTGTAATAAATTAATAAATTTAGAAGCATCTTATCAATCAAGAATCGATTCATTTTAGGAACCAAACCACATGGAAACACAACACAACACAACCCAACCGAACCAACCGCAATTACAACAACATTCAACTAATCGAACTCGCTTTATGACTAAAATAAAGAAATTTCATTGATGACAGAACATAACCAAACAGCAGCCACTCTCATTTAGAGGAAAGCAAAACAGAGCTACCTCAAGGAGTGACCTTTTACATATATCAAAATAAGAACAAAGAACAAAAACAGACCCCATTTTCATTCATCAATCAAGGATTGTTTAAAAGACAGGGGCAGTTTAGGAAAGTAAAATTTAAGGGCACTTGGGACCTCCTTCCTTGGTCTTCCAGTTGTTGTAGCAAGGGCAAACTTGCTTGTTTCCATAAGTACCTGGAGGCACACAGAGACATTTTCTGCAGCATTTGTTACAGAATGTGATACATGCCTTGTGGTACTGAGTGTTTCCGCATCTTCTGTTGCACTCTCCTCCACATTCTGATAATTAAATCGGTCAAAATAAGTCAAAATACAGATTCATTATTTTTAATTATGGTCAAATGTTAGTTTGACCACAGTCAAAAGATTAAATTTTGTGACACTTTTCAGGATCTGTTATATAAAAATGTAATCTTTTATAGTACGGAAAAACTTACGGCCGATCTTGAGGCTTCCATTTCCATAGCGTCTCTGGAAATGACATAGTGGTACACATAAATGCTCTGTTAAACGAGATCCAACAACTTCAACGACTTACATTAATGAAACAAGTATTTGATTCACAGTACCTGGTCATAATGGTGACCTCCACGGCCCTGAGAAGCCATCACCTGCAAAGAAACAGAGCAAAACAGAGCAAATGAGTTATTTGATGTTAGACATTGTTTAGAAGAAAGTGTTAAGTGGGGTGTTGGAATGGTACCATGGTTTGGAGCATGGAGATTGCGAGGAGAGCGAGGAGGAAGAAGGCGACGGATTTGGCCATTTGGGTTGTGTTTGGTTGCTGAGAAAACAAACCCCTCTTGATGGGAAAATGGATGCAGAGTGAAGAAACAGGACAAGTGAAGTGGGAAAACAGAGAGGGGTTTGTTTTGTGAGGGAAAATGGGTCGGGGGTGTGGTTGTATTAATAGGATCTTGGAAATTTGTATTTTATTGAGGTGTGATTGGGTGTACTCGGTTGTACTGTGGGGCTCTTTATCATGTGGTGGACACGTGGACGGTGATGTTTTGGTTATGATTATATGGTCTTTTTTTTCTCGTTGGGTTTCTTTTTGTCTTGGAGACTGTGAAAGTTACTACTTACTAGTAAAACAGAAATATCTTCCTGTGTTATTGAAGAAAAAAAAATCACGTTAAACATAAAAATAACAAAATTAGTATTTATAAATAATAATAATAATAATAATAATAAATAAAATAAAAACACCTTCTTACATACACCATCTACATAGAATTTCATTTTCATATTTCACCTTTCAAACTCATTTGAAAAAGAAAAATCAATTTGATTTGAAACAATTGAATAAATGTATATTTAAAAACTTATTAGTTTTTCTTTTTATTACTAATTAGATTTTCCAAATATAACAATTTGCCATTAATTTTATAACTAAAATGGATTTTGACATGTAATTTTAAATATTAATGATGTTTAAGATTTATTCATCTTAGGTCTATTTATTCATATATTTAAAAAAATTTAAAGTTATTTTTATGAAGGGTATATAACTAATGGTTTTCTCTCCATCAATTAAAAATTAAAATTGAATTTTAAATGATTTAAAAAATTCATTTATAAGTTATTTTTAAATGGCTTTTTTCTTCCACCTATTTTAAATCTTCTAATTAAGAATTTAAATGTGTAATTAATATTAAATTTACATACTTGCCCTATAAAAAAGTAACAATGTAACTAATAAAAATATGTAAATTATAATTATAATTATCAATTTATTTTATATATCTATCTAATTAATTCATATTAATCAAATTTAATAGTTATTTGAATCCTCAAGGAATATTTTAAAATAATATTCTTTTTGAAAAACAAATCTTATCTACCATCCAACCCCTTTCCTAAATAACTTTGTTATAATTATAATCATTAGCCATTTCAAACATTACTCATTTCTTATATAAACTATTCCAAATTATATAAATGTTATAAAATTCAAAATACAAAGGAAAGAGAATATATAGATGAACATGTATAATTACAACAAAGAATGAGAATAAATAAAAAAGAGAATAAAAGCAAACTTACAAATAGTAAAAATTGATTTCTCATCTGCTATTTAGATGAGAATTATTTAGAGGAGAATTACAGTACAATTGTCATTACATTACAAATACTCTATTTACTTCATGACACATATGAATTAAGTGTCACGCATGGATGTGTTCACAAGTTTTAATGGTAGAAATTCATTCAAAAACTAGCTGCGTCACAATATTTTCCCTTGGATTCCATTTATTAATTGTCTTGTTAAAATTCTTACCAAAAAAAAAAAATCAATGGGACAAAAATTGGAAAAAGGAAAAATAATAATAATAAAGTTGAACCTATACATTTTACAAAACTCCTCTAGATGAAAATATCCATAAATTAATAATCTAATTTGAAGAGTCTTCGTATTCCAATACCGTAGTAATTTCTCAAATGTGGACGTTGCTAATGTCTTCATCAGTAAATCAGCTAGATTGTTTAAAGACCAAATATGCTTCACGTTGATTTATCTGAATTCGGAGAGCTCATGGGAATAGAAAGATTTAGGAGATATGTGATTCCTTCTATCCCCTTTGATGTACCCACATCTCACTTGGGCGATACAGGTAGCGTTATCTTCGTAAAGAATTGTTGGCTCATTTGATATTTATGGGATACCAAATGAACTTTAGATATGATGTATCAACAATGTCAACCTGACATATTCCCGACTGATTTCATGCAATGCCAAAATTTCAGCATGATTTGAAGAAGTAGCAACCAAAATTTTTCTTTATGGATCTCCAAGAGATAATTGTGTCATTATATGTAAAAATATATCCATATTGAGAACGAGGTTTATGCGGATCCGAAAGATATCTGGCATCAGCATAACCAATCAATCTAGAAGGATTACCCAAATTTAAATACAACAGTCCCAAATCAACAGTGCCTCGAAGATATCTGAGAATATGTTTAATTCCATTTTAGTGCTCTGTTAGGCTGAATCTTATGATTTTAAGTCATATATATTTTTTCTTTCCTTAGTAAGTAAAAAAGAAGTGGATATTTTGAACGAAGTGAGTGAACTAGGTTTTGGTATTCCTTCTCGAGCTTCTATTTCTTCCGTTAAAGGAGATTTGGAAAAAGATGGAATAGGAAGACGTGTTTCCAGAACAAACAAGATACGATTTGAGAAGGGGAAGTTAACAAAGTTAGACAATATTGGAATAGGCATAGTAAAATGTATTGATTTACCAGATCAACTAATTCTCCCAAGTTTATGTGATGCATACAGCAAAAGTAATGTCTGGTATCGTACATTGGGCTAGATATAGGAGGGCACCAATTTCACTTAAATATGGTATTCCAAAATCTAAAATATTTTCATTATCATCTTTGGGTCTGAATGGATCCTCTTTGGGATCAAGAGAACAAACAACCATCGGGTGCTTAATAGATAATATTATTCCAAATTAAATCTTTCTAAATTTTTTTCTTTATAATCTTTCTAATGGATCAAAATTCCATTAGTTTTATGTTCAATTTCCAATACAAGACAATATTTTATTTTCCCCAAATCTTTCATCGCAAATCCCCTTTTCAAATATTCAGCAGTCTCCTGAATTTCGTTTTAGGTTCCAATCAAGTTCATATCAACATAGACTGCTACTATTGCAAATCCAGATCCCGATTGTGTTTACCAGATCCCGATTTTCTAATAAACACACATGGACAAATAACATCATTAATGTACCATTCCTTAATTAAATATTCACTCAAATGATTGTATCACATTCGTCCAAACTGTTTTAATGCATATAGTGGACCTTTGCAATTTTATTAAGTATATTCCCTTAGGTTTATTAATTTCAGAAATTTTTAATCCTTCTAGAACTTTCATGAAAAATCTTGGTATCTCGGGAACCATACAGATATGCAGTTACCACATTCATTAACCTCATCTCTAGATTCCTTTCTTCGGGGCCAATCCAATAAAAAACTGAAAAGTAATTGTATCCATTACAGGTGAATACATTTCGTCAAAATTAATATTAGGCCTTTGTGAGAAACCCGGAGCAACCAATCGGGCTTTATATCTCACGATTTCATTTTTCTCATTTTGCTTTCTAAGGAACACTCATTTATAACCAACTAGATTAACACCTTTTGGTGTTTCAATAATGGGCCCAAAAACATTCTGTTTATTCAACGAACTTAGTTTTACATGGATTGCTTCTTTCCATTTGGGCCAGTCATTTCGTTCTCTATAATCATTTATGGATAGAGGTTCATAACCATCATTCATTACATCGATAGCTACTGCATATGAAAATATATTATGAACAACAAAGTTTTCACGGTTCCAAATTTCTTTTGTATAATTAATAGATATTTATTCATTTTTGGATACATTTACCTCTTCAAAGGTCTTTGCTTTATTTAGATTTTCAACTTCCACAATTTGTAATTTTTGACTAGTATCTTTTGGAGGTATATCAATGGTGTTCCTAATACTAACTTTTCGTTTTCGTGGTACAATGTCTTTGAACCCAAAAGGTCTACTACGTTTTCTCTGAATTTCAGATGCCTCACCATTTACAATCTATTTTGATTTCTCAGTAGACACATCTAGTCGAGCTGGTGCATTATAAGCTGGTATATGAGATTTTGTAACTTAAGTTATATCAACAAAATTATTTGGTGTTTTATTCTTAACCGTTTGTAAATGAATTATCCTACGTACTTCATTTTCACTTTGACCAGTACATGAATCCAAATATTGTTGTCTTTCACTTCTCCAAACGAATTCATTTTTACCAGTATTAGAAAGTTCATCATTTCCAAGTCTTGGGAATAATTCTTCATTAAAATGACAATCTACAAATCTTGCAGTAAACATATCACACGTTATGGGTTCGAGATATCTAATTATGGACGGTGAATTATATCCAATATAAATTCCCAAACAACATCGTGGTCCCATTTTAGTTCTTTAAGGGGTGCTATGGGAACATATACAACACATCCAAAAGTTTTTAAATGAGATATATATGGTTTATTTCTACTTACTAACTGTAACAAAGAATATTCATGATATGCAGTAGGCCTCAGTCGTATCAGTGTGGTTGCATGTAATATTGCATGACCTCAAGCGGAAATTCATAATTGAGTTCATAATAACAATGTTCAGGCAATCATTTGAAATATTTTAATAAAAGATTCTGCTAATCCATTCTGGGTATGAACATGGGGTACTGCGTTCAACATTTATACAAATTGACATGCAATAATCATTAAAAGCTCTTGATGTAAACTCACCAGCATTATCCAAATGAATAATTCTAATATGATAATTTGAGAATTGTGCTCTCAATCTTATTATCTGGGAAAACAACTTAACAAACGCCATATTCCGTGTTGATAATAAACATACATGTGACCATCTCGCAGATGCATTAATCAGCACCATAAAATATTTTAAACGACCCGCTTGGTGGATGAATTGGTCCACAAATATCCTTTTGAATCATTTCCAAAAATGATAGACACTCAACATTTACATTTAACGGATGGTCTAACTATCAATTTCCCCTGAGTACAAGCAGTATAGAAATTATTTTTTGATATCAATATTTTCTGATTACTCAATGGATGTCCATTAGAATTTTCAATAATTCTACGCATCATCGTAGACTCAGGATGACCAAATCTATCATGTCATAACTGAAAAACTTTGGGATCAGTTATTTTCTTACTCATTACAGCGTAGGCTTTAATTGGTGATATTTTCGTAAAATATAAACTAGATGATAATGTATGAAATTTTTCCTGAATAATTTTCTATCAAAAAACAATGGATGTAATGTATAAATACCCCATATTTTGCTCATTTACCGTTTTAATATGATATCCATTTTTCCTGATATCTTTAAAATAAAAAAAAAAAAAAAAATCATTTCGAATTGCTTGAATAAAATGCATTATGGATACACATTTTTGTTTCATTTTCTAACAATATTATTACTTTTTCATATCCCTTAATTAAATCAGCAGAACTAGATATAGTATTTAATCGAGACTTATATTCGGATATGTTCAGAAATTTTATTTTTTTTAATCTCGGATGATAGAATGGGTTGTAGCACTATCAATCAAACATATTTCTTAAATATTTCCTTCAATTTCCATATTTTATTCAAATAAACATAATATTTACATTAGAAAATATATTCATTGATATTTCTGGCTTTAATTATAAAATGTCTATATATAATAAAATTCAAAATACAGTCAGAAAATATTTATATAACTTCTATCTACATTTACATACTTTCTGCATCATTTTGATTTTCATTTACATTTTCAGTACTATTCAGGAAATTTTTAATATTCAGATCATCGAAAAATTCAGAAGTATGAAAACTTGAAATATTTCCTTGAGATGTTCTTTCTCCACTCTCCTCATTAGCAGCATTTGTTTCAACAGCTTTCAGTTTCCATTTCTAGGAAGTTTGATACAAATCCACTAAACGTTGTGGAGTTTGACATTGACAGAGAAAATATTCAGTGCTCCCACATTTGTAACAAACACTTCAGGAATTACTATTTTGATTTCCATAATTTTTTGTTCGGGTTCTGGGATCCATCTCTTGTCTAGACCAAATTTCTACGATTATACAGATAAAATTGATTTTCACCTCTCCATTGATATCGGTCTCGACCCCGGCCCCTAATATTGTTATCATAGCCTTGTCCAAGGCCTCCATTGTTGTTATTACGGTCACGTCCAAAAGCACGACCCCTACCACGATTTGGGTTTCCACTAGCCCGATATACATTATTATTTATTTCTGGTGATGCCATAGGACCAGAGATCGCAATTCATGATTTCTCAGCAATATTTGATTTTATTCTTCCATTCTCATCAGATTGGTAAGCAAATCATCAAAACTTTCAACTTTATTTTGTCTGATTGTTGATTGTAATGTTATTTGATCAGCATGGAAGGTGGATAATGTTTTTTCAATTTTCCCCCCTTTAATTTTCTTTTCTCCATAAAATTCTAATACTGCAGCAATCCGGTGGGGTTTAGAACTATACTCACTAACTATTTTAAAATCTTGAAACCTTAAATGGTTCTAGCCATATTGAGCATTTGGAATATCTATATCTCTCATTCGTTCAAATCTATTTATCAGAGATTTCCACAAATCAATGGATCCTTGATATTCATGTATCCAACTTTCAAGTTCTCATTTATGTGATAACTTATAATTTCCATTGCTTGAGCATTCTGTTTAATGAAGTTTCATTATGTTCAAATTTATTATATTGTAAGTCCCTGACTTGTAAATAGACCTTCAAATCCGATATCCATGTAATATAATTTTTTCCAGAAAGTTTTAGGGCATGGAATTCTAATTTTTCAATTCTAACATTCTTTTTTGTTCGGATCTATATAAAAATAATATACTCACATTTAATAATAAATCAAAACCAAAATAAATAAAACAAATAAAAAATAAAAACAATTAATCAAATAAATATATCTACAATATAAACAATAAATATAATATCATTTCTCTCATTTTTTTTTCCAGAATCACTCTTCTTTTTATCAATTTTTTTCTTTTCATTTCCTTTTTTTATATCGATTTTTCCATTTATTCTTTTCTATCAACTTTTCATTTTTCTCTTTTTATGGCTCCAGACCAATATCTCAATTTTTTCAATATAATTCCAACAATATAATATAACCAAAACATCATTACCATCACTTTTTGATTTGGAGGATCCGTCTAGATGGCAACCAGAGAGCATACTCGTGCTGATAACGTGTTATAAAATTCAAAATATAGAGGAAAGATGAGATATAGATGAACATGTGTAATTATAACAAAGAATGCGAATAAATAACAATAGACTAAAGGTAAACTTACAAATAGTAAGCTGCAATCTGAAATTGGTTTCTCATCTCCTATTTATAGGAGATTTACAGTACAGCTGTCAGTACATTAAAAACACTCTCTTTACTTCAAGACACATATGAATTAAGTGTCACGTATGCATGTATTTACAAGCTTTAGTGGTGGAAATCCACTAAAAACTAGTTGTATCACAACAATAAAGTATTATTAGTAGAACATTTTTCAAATATATCAAAAATAAAAAAAATAAGTATTTCTATACATACAAATCATTTATCCATATCCTTAATTTTGATTGTGGCATCATTTATATAATCTGAAGCAAACATTTTTAATTTATAATTATCTATTGCAATATAGAAAAATAGGTAATTTCAAGGATAAAATTTACTTTAGAGAAAAAATTCCTTAAAGAGTTTTTATTACATTTATCTAGCTCAGGTGAGGAAAAAAAAATTAGTGTAACATTTATGAACTTTGGGTTTCCAAAATTTATTTATTGTGAATTCTTAGTTTCTTTAAGACTCTTATGTGTTTTTTCCAAGATCTTGTGTTTTTCTTCACCAATTCCTTTTTTTTTCATCGCTTACCAATATGTCGACATACCCGTACTTCACAAAATCTCATAAATCTTGTGATTTTAACGGTGTTTTGATTTTAATACTCCACCACTCGTACTTCTCACCATTGAAAATTGGCAGAAGTGGTTGAGCTGCAGAGAAACCAGCACCAATTGTAACTATTTTTTTTATATTGTTTCAACAAGGCTCTGATAACATGTAATTTTATAGATATGGTATGACAAATAATGGAATAGAAATATAAATAGAGAATCACTAATTATAAAGCTTTAACTTACTATGGTTTGATATATAAACCGATGTATCTAACCATCAAATATGATGCCTTTTATAGGTAAAGAGATATAAAACGTTGAGCAAAATCTGCTCCATATCTTAGAACATAAAAAAATAAAATTAAATCAAATATCTTATAAATTTTTATTAAAACAAAATTTGAAACAATCTCCAACATCCTCCATTGATTCAAATTTTCTTTCAATTGTAGACACGTGCATTTGGTTGCAAGCATGAGTATTGGTTATGAGTATTGTTATAGGCATGGGCATTGGTTGTAGGCATATTTTACCAAGTTTGCATTAACTTGATTTGGCATACGTTATAGATATATGTGTGGTTTTGGTTGTGGGCGTAGGTATATGGTTATGGATCGTGGAAATAGTATTTTATATGGGCATGTGTATGATCATATTATTTTCTTTATCTTCATATCTAGATCATCTTCATGCTTCTCATCTTCATCACGATCATCTGACTTATCTTCATCTAGATCATCTAGCTTAGTGACATTTTATTTTTCTAATAACCTCGTGCAAGTATACACTAATGTCGTCAAGTAATAAATTATCAATCCTCAGGGATTGGCTTGCTAGATTAAAAATTAATCAATGGGTCTAATTAAGGGAAATTTCTCAGTTCAATTGAATTGGCAAAAAGTGAATTACTAGACTAAGGTTTTGACTAAATAGAGTGAAAATGGGTAAGAAGGAGGGGTTCTTATCTCCTTACTGATGCAATCATGTTATCCATAAATGTCAATTCTTATCAAATAACCTCAAGATTATGTACTACTAAATGCTTCCACACTAGTAGATTAACTATCCTATTTCCACACCTATGTCACTTAAGTGTAAGAATAGTTCATGAAGTCCTCTATCATCAATTCCTTAATTCATAATTCTTATGTCTAAGCAATTATTCATCAAGGCATATGAACCTAATTCTAGTATTAACTACTCTTTCAAGCTAGTTTATACTAATAGAACATGCAAGAGTTAATCAAGCTCTACAAGCATTAAGAGTAAATTCATGTGAAATTGATAAATAACATCATTCATTCATTTGCAATGATAACATAATCACAATAGTTAAGGTTCAAAGAACCCCACAATAACTTTAGCTATTCATTAATCTACTAACACAATTTCTACACAAGAGAGACATAAGAGGGTTAGGGAACAACTAAACCCAAAGAAAGATGAAGTATTGATGTTGAAGTTGAAGTCCCTTCAAGAACTTGGAACACCTCCTCTCTTGGTAGCACTTGGTAGATAGAATTGTCATCATCTTCTCTAGCTCTAGCAATTCCCCCTTCTAGCCTCTAGATAGTTCAGCCAAAAGATCCTTTCAAAAATCCTAAAATTTTCTTTTTATACACTCAAAATTTTCTCCCTAAAATGCCCTTCAAGAAAGCCAAAAGTCACCAATTTTTACGTCTAAGCGCCCTGGTCGGCGACTTAGTAAAAGAAGTCAGGGCGCCAGCCAGGGTACAGTTAGGGATGGCAATGGGTAGGGTTCGGCCGGGTAGATTGATATCCATATCCTACCCATATTTTCTAATACCCTAATGGATACGGGTAGGGTATTATCCACGGGTATGGGTATATCCACGTATATATCCATATATCTATAAAATTAAAAAATATATTTAATTTATATAAAATTATTTTAGATAAAATTAAAATTTTGTAATCAAATAAAATTAAATATAAAATATATAAAGAAACTATTTTATTTGAAGTATTAAAATATTATATTTACTTTTTTATAATGTATTTATATTATTTCTATTCAATTATTTGTAATAAGTTACTGATATATGACATTTTTAGAAAAAACCATTTAGTAATATATGGTATTAAAGTTAAGTAAGATATTTTTATATAATTAGAATTTTTTTTCTTTATAATATTATATAGTTTAATTTAAAATAATATATATTTATTATATTAAACGGGTAGCGGGTATGGGTAGTGTATTTTTTTATATCCATACCTACCCATATCCGTGGCGGGTATAAAATATTATATCCATATCCGCCCACTGCGGGCGGATATCCACGGATACGTGGGTTGATGGATAAAATTGTCATCCTAGGCGCAGGGTCTGTTGGTCTTCCTGGGCGGCCTGGCAAGAGAAGTCAGGACGCAATGATGCTTGCGGTACCAATATTAGCGGTGTGATCATATAGAGTCAGGGCGCGGGCCAGGGCACAGTCAAGGCTTCGGTACTATTTTGGGCGCCCTGATCAAGATGTTGGCGGTCTGGTCATATAGAGCCAGGGCGGGGGCCAGGGCGCGAAGGTCCTACGATACCAATTCTGGCGCCCTAGTCATGATATTGGCGGCCTGACGAGAGTAGCGAGGGAGCTGACCAGGGCGCGGAGATTCTCTTTGGCCTTCCTATTTCTCATTTCCTGCTCTCCTTGAATATTTGAACTTCCTTATGCTCAAATATATGGTTTTCTATCCAGATTTATCTTCGTTTTGATTTCTTGACCATGGATTCTGAAATAATCAATAATTGGCTCATAATCGTTGCTAATTCAAGCAAAAAGGTGGCTAGATAGAGTCTAATTTTATGAATAATATAATAGATATCACTCAGCTTCATCTGGATTATCTGGCTCTGATACCATGTTGTAAAAATTTGAAGAAATAGATATAATGCAAAAAGACTATTTTATTGATTATAATGAACTAGAGATAGAGTTTATTTCTAGACTAACATGGAAACTGAATAAAATTGAAACACTTAAAATTAGCAGCAAATTACAACTCTTAATGTTTTAGAAAAAAATCAAAATAACACAAAATCAGGAAATTGAGTTTGGCTATTTGATTCTTCGACTGAGTCATAAATTACCGCAGTTTGAATTATTATTCAATAAAAGTAACTTTTTAAATTCAAACATTATTTGGGCGGTATAAATATATTTTTAGAGTTGAAAAATATTTTCTGGAATGGATTCGAGAGTGGAACCGAGTTTCGGGTTGGATTGGATGATTGTATGTGGGCTTGAGTTTTAATGGGCTCTCTTTGGTGATCCAAGCCCAAAACTCTATTAGGCCCATCACACCACCATTAACACACCTCTATCTTTCCCCTTCACTCTCACTTTCTACTCCTATAATCAAGTCATGTTTTCTCTTCTCTTTAACCTCCAAACCCTAACTCTCATTAATCACCCTTAACCTTAAAAGACCCACACCATTAATGCTTTGAACCACCACCACAAACATCATTAAAGACCTTATGAGCTATATTGGAGTCACTTCTCATTCTATTCCACTTGGTAAGCTTTTAAAGCCTTCTAATGGAATTTTTTTATTTTGAAAGCTTTTGAATTCGGTTTATGTCATAGGTAGGGCCCCTACAAATTTTATAACACTTTTGGATAGTTGGTTTGGTTGTTTACGCTCTCTAGTGTGTTTTTAATTTGAACCTCTAAGAGAAATATGTAATTTTGATGAGATTGCGTGTATTGTTAGTGTTGTTATGGTTGGTACCAATAGACAACCAAGGTGTTGGGTAACACCAAACTAAGGAGACTAGCTAGTTATCTTCAAAGAAGAGCTTAATACCTTTGTTTTATGCTCGAAATTATTGTATGATGGTTGTTTTGATGCTTGATTGCATTATAATGGGTTTATAATACTAAATACATGGTAATGAATGTATATGTTCAGTAGTGAATTGGTAGTGTCATGTAGACACCTATTGAATAGAATTGGAAATGGCAATAAGCATGTGTATTTGATGCATTATGATTATTGGGGTTTGTTGATATGTGTGTTTTGGTGGCCGTGGAGGCTTGATTTCTTGGTGATAGAATCTTGGATGCAAATGTCTTAAATAGACTCATTTACGTCCCATATGTTTTGTCTAAGGAGATAATATGATGATTATGGTATATGGAACCTGTTTGCCCTTGGCTTATATGCAAAAATTGATAATTGGGTGCCATTTTTGAAATGATATCAATGGTACTACATGAGCTGTCGTAATAATGGAAAAAAGATGATAATCTTGGTTGGTCACTTAAATGAATCCCTGTGTCCTTAGCTTGATTTAGGTGAATATATTGGCATGTCATAGGGAAACTAGAAGTACACTTCGACATATGAAAAAGTGAAACTTGGTTTGAAGTGTCGTCTAATTTAGGGCGATGGTCCTCCCTAGATGCAACAACATTAACTCGATCCTTTTGAATCCTTTGTTTGGTCTTCAGACTCTCGGTACATATATGTGATTGATCTTCAGATCCCCGAGGGTTTCGGCCCATTTCTGTCACGTTCTCCCTATAAGAGTTATGTCTAAGGATAATAATCTAAAACATGGTAAATTGTGTGATTGGTATGTCTAAAATGACATGTTGATGCTTAATGGTTGGTAAATTATTGCTTGATGTGGATGAAATTCACCATAGAAACCTTAGATGGTAATTAACATGAACAAAAAAACAAGCGAATTAATTGAAAAGTGGGAAAGTGAAGATTGTTGTCCATGCTATATTTTTCAGGTTTAGGTGTCCTGGTCGGCGGCCTAGCAAGGGAGCCAGGGTGCAAACCAAGGCGCCAAATTCCCTTCGATACTAATTTTTGCGGCCTGGCAAAGTGACCAGAGCATGGACCAGGGTGCCAAGTGAGTCTGGGTACCACTTTTGGGGGCTCAACGGCTTGGGTAGCGGCATGGTCACTTAAACTAAGGTGCCAAAGAGGTTCCGATATCACTTTTTGTGGCCTAGCTGGTGGCCTGGTCATTTAGACCATGGCGCCAGAAGGGTCTCAATACCAATTTTCGCGGCCTGGTCAAGGAGACCAGGGCACCTAGAAGGCTATGGTGTCAATTTTAGTGGCCTGGTTAGGAAAATGGCAGCTTGGTCATGGTGATAAACACGTGAGGGGTCTACCTCACCTCTCAATTTCGGTTTTCGTGATCCCCTTTGGTCGTCAGCTGTGTGATAATTTTGATACGTTAAGTTTCATTGTGTTCCCAGATTAATTAATGAAAGAAGTATTCTTATATATGTTTGTTTGAATATGAGGGTGTTAACTAGCATCTCTAGCCTTGTCTTTTCCTTTTTCCATTTTTCCTGTTTGTTTTATTTTCTATATAAATATCTGTTCAGGTGGATCGAGCAAGCATTAGAAGTTCAAGTTGGAATCCAAATTTGGACCATGCATCTCATGGCATTGACTTCACCTCTCATTCACCTACCTTTTTGTACTTGGCTTTTGTAATTGTATTTCACTTTATTATTCTTTTGTCAACTTGCCCGCTTGGCGTAGTGGTGAGTTTAACACTAAACTCGATATCATGTGGTGATCCGAGTTTGGTGTTATTTGATGATTTTATATGTAAACTTCATTAAATGTTCATCAAGCAAAGTTTTATTTAAAAAGTATTCTATTGCTTATTGATATGAAATTGATTTTATATATGAGTAAGTGATATATGTATATACAAGTATGAGTCGATGTGGCGTTCCGGTCTCGACGCTTCGGCTCCTTCAAGGGTGGGGATTGGACACTATAACTTTTATAATACAAATAATTTCAATTAGAATCCTTGTATTAACTACAAGTTCTTCTGGATGTGAAAGAAAATGGAGCTCTTTGAAAGACTAAGTCTTTGTTTGAATACTATTTATTTCACAAGCATTTATTTAAAATTAAAATTTTATTAACTCATTTAGTTTACAATTTATAGATAGATATAAAAGAAAAAAAAAACTTGATTGTGCACATCTGGATTACAATATCTAATAGTCATTGAATTTAATTCAAAGTTGGTAGAGAATGAATATATGAGAAATAAAAAAAATTTAGATATTGATTACAAATGATGAAGATGCTATGAATGCACAATAATGGATAATAAAGGAAGGTGATAATGACGATGAGGAAGAGGAGAAAGAGCCTGTTAGTTGTGGAGATCCATCAAAATTGCTTAATGATGATTTCATATTGTATGAAGAGGAGATGGATAAAGATTGGGACGAGAAAGATGTTATAAATATTGAACTTGAAAAGCATAGTGAGTGTATTATACTTAGAGAGGAAATTAATTAGTCAAAAGAATAGTAAAGATATTATGAAAACTTTTTTTTCATAGTTAGATTACCTGCTACTATCATAGTAATACATTTTGTTTGAAACATTGCATTTTCATTTTGCTCTGTTGTAATTTTAACTTGTATTTGAATTGTTTACCTCTATCGTTATGGTTCATTGTTGACTTTTGATTTCATTTATTGAATTGAGCTATATATTACTTTTGTTTAAGATTTTAAGCATCTAAGATGTTTACTTACATTTCAATTATGATAATTATATTTTATAGAATATATGGAAACAGATTATTGGATTTGAAAAAATAGAAAAAACTCTGTTAAAATTTTAGAAATTAATATATGGTATAAAGAACTAATATCTACTTAAGTTTTTATTTATATTTATTTTAAAGAAATAAATGTCAATTATACATTAAATATAAATTTCCACCAAGGCGGTGAAAGCACCAAGTCACACAGATTTAGTCGCGGCCTTGATTATGATTCCCACTTTTCTAAATACAGGTTAGTTGTTAGATTAAATATTTGGCATTAGTTTTAACTTTTAAATTAGATGTTAAATGTAAAAATTATTAAAAAGTTGATATATATATATATATATAAAATTGAAAAGGTAATAATATAATTAATTATGACTAATACATTAAATTACAATTAGTGTTTAAGTTAAAAGTTACTGCTAATAGCTTCCATAAATGCTATTTTCAAAAAGTTAATGAAACATTAATAAAGAGATTGTTTGACATCAATTAGATATTAGATTCACATCTAAAAAAGTGATAGCAGTTAGCTGTTAAATTAACTTCAAAATTAGTTGTATGGTAGCTATCGAATTGAATGTTTTGTTAATTTTAACTTTTGAATAAGATGTTAGAGATAAAGTTATTGAAAATTTATTAAATATGTAAATCTAATTGAAAAGATAATGATGTAATTAATTACTAACAAAAGGTTTATAAGTAAATTATTATTAGCATTTAGATTGATAGTTATCTCTAATAACTTAAGAGTCTATTCAAATGTTAAATATTGTTTTAAACTTCGATACCGAACACGTATTTTTTACAAAAGTTAATTTAGATGTAAATGTTATTTGAAAATTTTCACTAAACACACTAAGTGCAAACATACTAAGTGCGATTATTAACATTTTTTAATAAAAAATTAATTTAAAATTTAAACAATATTTGAAAATATTTAACAAACAAATATATGTTTAGAGCATCCACAATATAATCTCACTTGAACTCACAATTCTGATAAAAATTAGAATATATATTTTAAAATTCCATCACAACATTATTCCCTATTCTTTCTCACTCCTATCGTCCCTTTGAGCAGGGACGAGGGATAGCTTGCGATATCCAATACAATTTTAATACATCAGTTTAAAAAATATGTTTCTTCTTTCTCTTTCTTATTTTTTAATCTTTAATCTTTTAATTTTCATGTTTTTAAAAAATTTATCAAATAATTTATTTTGATGCACAGTAAGATGAGCCTCAAGTTGTCCCTCCTGTGGAGATACTCTTAAGCAACTTTGTTGAAATAAATAAAAATGTGTAATTTCGTACCATTGACAATTTAAAAATTATAAAAATAACTTAATTACTCTAATCCATTAATGTTTTTAGCGCAGAGGTATTAGAAGGTGAATTTGGTAAAAGTACTTAAAACCTGTATTAAATTATAAATAATTTGAAATTTTGGAGATTATAGTGGGCTCAATTTCGAGCACCTAATCCAATAAAAAAAAGTATAAGTACAAGAAGGACATGCTCAGACCCAAACCTTTGGGCGGTTTATAGGTCTACTATTTGGCAGTAACCGTCGGAGATAGAGGTGAGCATAAAATCGGAACTGAATTAAACTGGATCGAACCGACAAGTTTGTGTAGCGTTTTCTCCGCTATTCGGGTTGGGTTGATTTCGTAAAGTTAAAAACCAACTTAAATCGGTTCGATTCAGTTATTAATATGGAAAAACTTAGAAAACCGGACCGGATTGATTTATATAAAACTAAAATTTTAAATGATTAAAATATAATACATACATATTTCTCCATATAATCACAACTCATTATCATATGCAACTTTTAACCGTAATAATTTGTTATCAATTTATTACTAATAATATAATTAAACATGATTGATTTTATAATAAACTCGTGGTAAATATATCGTGGTAAATATATATGTGGTGTTTAAAAAAGACATAATAAAAATATTTTTTGAACCTATTCTATGGACGAATTCTTACCTTCAAAAAGCATAAAATTAATGTTTAATTTTAAAAATAGTCAAATTCATATTTAATAATAATATTAGAAATATTTATAAAATTAATATTTTCAAAACTGGAAAAGTCCAACCGAAAATAATCGAGTCAATTCGGGTCGCTTTTACATTTGTAGTCGGGTCAGGTCGGGTCATTCCTATAATTGAAAAAGTTTATTTTTATCAGGTCGGTTCAGTTTTGCCCCAAACTAACTCATGCCCACCCCTAGCTGGATACGTGGTTTGCTAGAATCTTGTATTCTTCGGATATTCTTCTGCGAGGATCTCGTGTCGTCCAATCCAACCGCTCTCTCAGGTTCCTATATATAGAAATTTATTTATTAGTTCTCTACATTGAACTTTCACTTAACAAAACTCCACCCAATTTGCTACTTCTATTTTCAAGCTATCTTGCCGACTCTGGCAACCAATTTCATCCTAATCACGACTTTGATAATCAATGGTTAAACATATTCATGATATCAATTCATTCATTACAGTTACTTAATATTTATCCACATGGAGTAATAACGGGTTATATTTTCTCTTTGCTTTCTTAATTCTTTTTTAGATCAAAATCAACTTGATCACTGGAGTGATTACGGTTAGGGCCGGAAAAAAAATCCGATCCGGTCTAAACCCGATCTGAACCGGTATTTGTGGATCGGGTTTGGAGCTGAAAATTTTTATTTTGGGGTGGGTATGGAGCAAAAGTGCTGATCCGTTCGGGTTAACGGGTCAAAAGCGGGTCAAGGTTTATTTGATCCGATCCGATCCGGTAACCCGTTTATATAAAAAATAATTAATTATATTAAGCACTAATATAAAAAAAAATGTGTGCTTGAAATGAAAATATTAATTATATATATATATATATTGTTAGTTAGATTAATGTAAGTGAAAATTCTTTTAAATGGGCTTTTTAAAGTTCAAAATACAATTATAGGCCTATTTTGAAAAACATACAAAAAAAACAGACTTTTAAATGTTTAGTTTTCTCTCCATAGGCCAAGTTTCCCAAAATACCTCTGAATCTTTACAATTCACAAATGCTGTGAATCACGCGCAGAGTCTGTGAATTACGGTCACAGTCTGTAAATGGCGTATGAAGTGAAAATTAAACTTTAGTTTTGCAAACTTTTCAAAAGTGGCCTATAATTGTACAGTAATTTTTTTATGGCCTATAAAATTTTTTTGCCTTAATGTAATTGAGTTTTGAGACAGAATTTTAAAGTTAATTTACTTAGTAAATAATATTATTATATAATTTATAAATATTATGAGTTTAAACTATTATTATTATTATAAGTGTTAAATATTTAATGAAAGTATAATCTCTTATGGTGTATTACATACAACATCACATAGATAAAATCTAGTTAGGTATGTGTTTTTATTTAATTAGTTGTCCCAATTTTGTGAAGTGTTTATACCGAATTTAAAATTAATTTATCTATTCAGTAAATAATATTATTATATAACTTATATATATATTTTATATATTATAAATCGGTGTGTTATAAATATTATGAATTTAAATTACTATTATTATATAAATATATTAAGTCTAATGTGTATTCGGGTCATATGGATCGGGTGGGTCAATAGGCGATTCGTTTGGGTTCGGGTTTGGGGCTAGAAACTGCGATCCGTTCGGATCTCGGATCGGATTTGGATCAAACTCTATAATTCAAGGATCGGGCATGGGGCGAGGTTGATCCGGTCCGATCCGACCCATTGCCACCCCTAATTACGGTAGACACCTCACTAGTATTCCAAAATTTTGCAAAACCACTATTTTTCTTTTACTAATTTTACTTTAAACAAGTTTCACTCTTCACAAAATACCATATATTAGTTCAAGCTATAGTTTTGAACCTCTAAAGAAATATTTAAAAATTAAAAAAAAAAAAACTCAACAATAATATTATTATATATTGAATAATGATTATGTTTTTGTATCATTAAACTGCTGTTATATTTGATTTAAGCAGGACTACTACTATTGTACTTGGTTTAAGAACCATTGTTATTTGTCTGGTTTTTGAGCTTATAGACCTGGGGTAATTTAAATTGAACTCTACCTATTTGACCCGACCCGACCCGGTCTACTGCTAAACCTAAGTATATGTATCTTTTTATGTCTACTGTAGGAGACAGATGTGGTTGTTCTTTTCTACTTCGTCTATATTGTTTGGACGAATTAGGATTTTCTTATGACTTCTCTTCCCTTTGGATCTTTGTGAGGGCTTTGTGTTCCATCACTCCTGTAATTCACCACCACCATAGTGCAACCGGCCGATGAGTCAAACCCCGTGGATGTATACCTATTAGGAGGCTCTTTTAAGTAATCGGGTGGAACCACGTAAAATCGACTATGTTCTTATGAAGTTTCTAGTTTTTGATTCTTCATTGAGTGGTTAATTGTTCTAACAATCACAACAAATGGTATCAAAGCTTAATTGCTCATCTCGAAACCCTAACTTCATGTTCTTCCTTTCTTCTTTTCTTATTTATTTGTTATTGACTTATGTTTTATTGTCTTTTGCAGGTGGCCAGCGTAACCCCTATCGATGGCGACAAAAAATCAAAGTCAATGCCTATTGAAGAACTGTCGAACAGATCTGGAAAAGGATTTGTTGAAGCTTTGATTCCTTTTTTCACGTTCTCTGATTTCTTTTTGTTTTAGTTAAGATTTTATTGTGGTGGTACTAATATTTTATCTCTTACATGTATTGATAATCTGGAGAAGAAGAAATGGTAAAAATAATACAAAATAATTTCAAGAAAGGGAAACAGGTACATAAATGGCTAAAAAAGAATACTAAAAGATATTGCGGCTTTTGGTTTTCGACTTGGTACATTTCTTTTACTCTTATATTAGGTCTTCTGTTTACCGCTTTGACTTTGCTGCCTGAGTGGGGTTTTGTTTACACTCTCAGGGAAACTGTTTCGCTGAAATATTTGTGATTCTTGATATTTGTTTGTATCATTTCTCTCTAGGCTTATCTTTATGAATTCAATCTCTGATTGTTTTGATTGTAAGCTCACTTTCTGTTAGATTAATACTGTGTTTCTAAAATATCTTAGTGTATTAATCTGTTTCTGGCTGTTTATTGGCTAAACTTTGCTGCTACATTAGTTTTGATTGTTCATAAAGAGTGTCAGTTTGCTTGGTTTTGCATTGTGTCTTGTCTCCCTGCATTGTCATTCTTTTACACTATTAGGTTTAATATGGCTAAAACTCCTAGTTCAAACCATATTAAAATAAAGGTTTTTTTTTTTTTTTTGTGGGAATCTAGATTTTGTTCTTTAAAAAAGAAAAAGATATTATCTTTTCAGGTTTATCATGGGGTAAAAGGGCAATAGATAGTGAGTATTTTAAGGGTACTTCTGAGGCTAAATAGAAAATCACATTTGTTGTGTATTAATTAGAAAAATTAATTTGAAAAGATTCTTGATAATATTAATATGTTAGACTCTAAACCATCTAGTCTGCCTTTTGCCGCCGATCACGGTTTAGATACTAAATATTCTAATTCAAATGATATTCTTGATGATGTTCCATATGCTGAACCGGTTAGGTATGTTATGTATGCTATGGTCTATACAAGACCTGATTTGCCCTATTCCTTAAGTGTTCTAAGTCGCTTTATGATGAAGGCTAAAGCAATTCATTGGAAAGCAATGAAAGGGTTATTAAGGTACATCAGATGCACTATGAACATTGACTTGATTCATGGTAAGTATACTAATTCAGTTTCTGTTACTAGCTATTATGATTCTGGCTTTGCAAAGAAAATGGAGTTTAGAATATCTACTTTATCTTATTATTTTACTGTATGCGAAAATTGTGTTTCTTGGAGAGCAAGACTCTAATTTGGTGTTGCTTTGTCCACAACAGAAGCTAAATATGTTGCTCTAATAGAATTAATGAAGGAAACTATGTGGGTCCAAGGCCTGCTCAGGAAATTGAAGCTCCTAAAAGGAATTGCTTCTATTTTAACAAATAACCAAGGTGCCTTTCAGTTGAGCAGAAATCTCATGTATCATGACCCAATAAAACATATAAATGTTTAATAAAATTTCATCAGGTTACATATCTTGAATGGTATTGTGAATATAGGGAAGATTTCTACTGATTCGAATCCCGCTGATATGGGAACTGAGGTATTTTCTGTAAAGAAATTTTTTATTTTGTAGGAATCTTCTTCACATCGGGCTGTTGTAAGAGGCTTAAGGCTATGCGCCAAGCGATGATACTTTGGTCTTGAAAGACACTAGTGGCTTTGTGGTAATATGTAAATCGCTTTGTATCAATTTATATGCTGTTATAATATCATGATCCAAAAAATGAAAGTTTTGTTATGTTTTTGTATCATTAAACTACTGTTGTATTTGGTTTAAGTAAGGTTGTTATTTGTCTGGTCTTTGGGCTTATGGGCCTGGGGTAATTTAAATGAACCATACCCATTTGTCCCGACCCGATCCATTGCTAAACCTAAGTATATATATATATATATATATATATATATCTTTTTATGCCGACTGTAGTAGATAGATGTTGTTGCTGTTCTTCTCTACTCTGTTTTCTGTTGTTTGGACGAATTAGTTTTCTTGTGACTTCTCTTTTCTTTAAATCTTTATGAGGGTTTTGTGTTCTTTTACTCATGTACTATAATTCACCATCACTATAGTGTAACCGGCTACTGAGCCAAATTCCGTAAGCGTACATATGTTAAGAGGCTCTTTTGAGCCATCAGATGGAATCATTTAAAATCAAAAAATCAAATATATTCTTGTGATGTCTATAATTTTCAATTCTTTATTGAGTGGTTAATTATTGGATCAATTACAACAATAATAAAATCATGATCTAATATATAATTCTTAGGACATTTCTATAGGCGTTTAGTTATAATGATAATATTGAATGTTGATTGACGGGTGCCGAGTCCGTCAATATTTAAAATATCCTGTAAATGACAAATTAATTGTAGTAAACAAGGTCGAATCCACAGAGAACGGTTATCAATTCTGATTTGTATATTAACCTAGTTGTATAAACTGGGAGTTTAAAAAGTGAATTTGAATTGAACACTTAGAACTTAAATATTAACGATCAAATATATTAAAAGACCCAGCTAACCGATCATTTAATTAATGTGTTGATCATTGATTCTAAAGATATCTCTATCGACTTTAATAACCATAGTTATAGTTATTGACAACGTGCCTAACAACCAATCTTTTTCTTAGTTATTAGACTGACCGGGTACGACCCTTCGAGTCAATCACTAATCTAACACGTAGATTGCAATATGAACAAGAAAAGACCTATGGTCATAGCCAATGAATCAGTACGACAGTTCTTGACTATGATTGTGAAACCTCAACACTACCTAGATTAGATTAATTACTAATTATCTAACATGCAGTGTATTAGCATACTCAATTAATCAATCGCACGCTTAATTAATTAATTAAATAAAACTAACATGACCTTAGTTATGGCACAGAATGACCTTAACTATGGACACAGAGATTACACAAATATTAAAAGATAAAGCAACGAAGTAAAGATCTCACAACATGAATTAATTATATCAATCGTTTACCTGGGCAGACTAGTTTAACACTCAATGGGCGCAATCAACATCATTGTCTAAAATATGAACTAAACGTACAAAAAGAAGAAAACATATAGAAAAACTAAAATCTTATTCCTTCTTCAAGTATTTTCAGAAAACAAAAGATAATCTAACAATCTGTTTTACAGAGTAAATATACTCCGTTAAAAAAAATAATCAATCCTCCAAAATCTCCTCAAAATCCTCTCTAATATAATCTCTAATTTAACTTTTAAAAGATGTGAAAGTTCGTCTTCAATCCTTGACTTTCTGCATTTTTGGTCTTTAATTTCAGAAATCTTCATAATTGTACAAATGCCTCCAAACTGTTCATATGGACAAAAATAGGACAAATTAGTATAAATCATAATAATGTCCTCAAAATAATTAATGAAATAATGTATAAATGTTACACATATTATGCTTAATCATTGATATTGTTTTTCTCCGCTTAATAGGAGCTTTTCTCAATCTACATATTCCACCGAAAAGAGAAATAAAATCAAATAAATTCTTTAAAGTTCAGATTTGGTTTGATTATTTAATTGTATCTGTGTCAATCCATCACTCATGGAATATTTTATTTCATAAACTTTGATGTTTGATTCCCATGGTAGGTTTTAAGGATCTTGTTAATTTCATTTGTTAAACATATAACCAACACCATGTGGAGTTGTTTAAATGAAATATATAAAAGAGTAAAATGGTTATCAACTCTGTCCCATTCATCAAAATAGGAAATTAATACTCTTTCTTTTAGATCCTTATAGTTCTTTGGTAACCTCTATTCCAACACTAGTAAATATGAAAACATAAATTGACGAATAAAAAACATAATTGCAAATCGAAGAATTTCTTCATTAAAGATTTTCGATAATTTCGCATTCACATTCATCACGTGCATGGATCCAACAAACAACCCTCACATGAACTCAAATCTAAAAGCTCAATCATTGATTATGTGGTAGACCATATATTAATATATAAATTTATCCGACACGTAATAAAATAAAAATATATAAATATATAGATGATAGATTTTTAATTATTCGATAAAAATATATTCAGTTTTATTTAATTTAATTGTTTCCAAGTAAAAATTGAAAAATTTTCAATTTAATTTTATTCTCAACTATATATTATATATAAAAGTAAATAATTTTTTTTTTTATATATATACATACTTTTTTAATGGCTTAAAGTTTTATAATTTAATACATATTTACTCGACCTCTAGATGTATAAAAAATGGTTTGGAAATAAAAAAAAAAAATTAAAAATTCATTTAGCCATAACTTTATCTAAATGTGCAAATTTTCAACCATTAATTAAAATAATTAATTAATATATTTAAATATACTTAATATATAAAAAATTATCATACATATAAAATATACAGTATGTAATATAAAATTTAATAACTTAAATTTCAATATTTATATAATTTATTTATGAAATAAAATAATAGTATGTTAAAATTAATAATTTATTTATATAAAATGAGAAATTTTATATAGTATTAATATTAATTATTTTAATATATAAAATATTTTATTTTACATTAATTAATTAAATAAAATAAGTTGATATATCAATCTATCCATTCATAAACGTAATAAAAATTATCAGGAAATTTGAGAGTATCATATTATAAAAAGATTAAAATTCATACAATTTCAACTTGTCCGAAGGGATTCATATAGTTGAGGACTTTGTTTTCACGCTCCTAGTTAGAATAGTCTCCATTTAGTTAGGTTAGGTGAATTATTATTATTATTATTATTATTATTATTATTATTATTATTATTATTATTATTATTATTATTAGTATTAGTATTAGTATTAGGCTAAATTCTTTGTATATGGCCAAAATTATTTATATTTCCCAATTTACGCCATTTTCTTGTCTATTTCCCGATGTACGCCAAAATAGTTTTTCTAAAGAAAGCTAGATATGGAGTTTTCTTAGAAATGTTTAGTAAAGAAAACTCCATATGGAGTTTTTCTTATAAATTTTATCTGACAAATTTCCGATATTACGTATAATTATCATGCACTAAAAGTAATTTTTTTAGAAAAACTCCACATGGAGTTTTTCGAAATAACAAATTATAAAGGAGAATTCCATATAAGTTTTCTTAAATAAGAAGTTATAAAGGAAAACTCCAAAAATCTTACATATTGCCTTTTGTTTTGCAATTCATGTTTTTTTGTAAGACACTATATATTGGTGTCTTTCATCGATGAGCGATATTATCCATGCCATACTCATTGAGGGGTTATCCATAACCATTCTACAAATTGAAGGACAAATGTAATCAGAATCCAACTTTCGATGATCAGTGGACATACCAGTAAAGTTACAAACGTGAAGACCATCATACCTTGTTATCTCCCACATTTTGGTCTTGGCTCGTAGTAGTGCTCTTATCCTCCAATTGCACCATTTTTTGAAGAACTTACAGACCCCATAATATTTGTCAGTATCTGATTCCTTCACTTTACAATCGACATTCTTATGCAAACAATAGCTTTTTATAGCCCGTATCAATGAATCTTTATCAGGAAATGACATACCGATTGATAACTCTGAATTTCGATCTAATCCAGTATAACCTTGCACAATCATATCATGATCGGTATTATCCATTCCTGCCAGATTTAACTGCCGAAAAAAATTAGTTGGAGAGAACTGACCGGTTGGAACATTTGTAGCAGGATTCGGATGACTAATTACTTGAGGAGATAACATTTGGTTTGGTGCATCGTCTTCATCAGAATCACTATTCAATTCCCCACAATAATTAGGATTGTCCTCATCGCCTTCAATTTCTACATCGACTTCTATCACATCTATACAATAGTAAAATGTAACTTGAAAATTAGAAATACTTTAAATGTATACAAAAACTATTTTAAAATCATATCACATACCATTTTTGGGCACGAGGACAAAGTTAAAAGGAATGAACTGCTCTTTGACATTGTGTTCATTGCGCATACACTCAAAATCTGGCTGCATCATGTTCTCTGCGCAACTCGGATTTGAATACACCATAGTCGCTGTATTACTTGCTTGATTTGCTGGATGAATTGGAGCATTATATGAAGTCCCTTCATCCCTATCAAGTTGTTGTCGACTACTTAAGCTGTCGCCCACCTCAATATAAAGTTCTATAACATCTATAGCAAGCTCGATTATTCTTGCTTGGCCCACAACTTGCTCATGAGAGTTGAACATTGCCCTAACATCATCACCAGTACAAATCCGAGAAGCTTGGCAAACTAGAAGTGCATTAAGGGTAGCAATAGGCATTATGTAAATTACTTTACTTATTCGATAAGTAGAACCTAAATTTAGACTTTGATGCAAATGTTTTTCTAATTCACGCTTTGACCAAGAACTATCTAATACAATATAAATAAGATCATCATCACAAAGAAAAAACATATTACCTTTTTCCTTTACAACTCTAGCATCAGGATAAAGCAATGCATTTGGTATAAAATGGATTGATAATCGAAGACCCTTATTTATAGAGTAAAGAAATTAATAAAAACGCCTTATGGCATTATTTTAAGAAAATTTATCGTTTTGTTTAAATATATACATTTTAAAAAACTCCACATAAGGTTTTTATATAAAAATTTTATTACAAAAGATTCCCTATAGACTTTTCTTTACTAAAAATTTCTAAGAGAAACTCCATATGGAGTTTTTTTTAGAAAATCTATTTTAGCGTAATGAAAAATATGCAAGAAAATGGCGTAAATTAAAAAATATAAATAATTTTGGCCAGGAATTTAGCCTTATTATTATAATATAAGTTTATAAATAAAAAATAAAATTAATTTAATATTTAAATGGTATAGAAATAACACCGGTAGTACCGACATGAGTACAAAGAGCGGTGCATCGAGAAGGGTGAAGAAGGGAAGTTAATTTGGTTAAAAAGTGGATAAGGGGTCCACAGGGGTATAATAGTCAAACTCACTATTCATTTATTTATTTTTAAAAATAAAAATTAGAAAGAAAGAGAGAGCGGAATCAGTGGATTTGATTAGAAACTTGTGGCCAAGACATGTGCTTCCTCTGATCATCGCACATGACCCTAAGCTGCGCCGCCTTCACAAAGATGCGCACCATGCGCTGTAATCCATTCCTTCCTAGTCTATTTAATATTTAATTTTTTTCCTTTTTCAAAATCGGAATTAAAAATCAACCGCCAAATTAATGTCCATTTAAAAAATAAAAGAAAAATTGAAAATATAAATTGATTTATACGGTGATATCTTGTTTAAGTACAATGTTTTTAGAATAAAAATAGGGAAAAATATTATTTATTTATTTATTATTATTATTTTTTTTAAAAATGTTACAATGCTCCGTCCCACTAACTGAAAAGGTAGGATTTGAGTGCAATGCACATTGTAATAGTAATCTGGCGTAATAGTAATGTGAGGCGTCCCATTTTGTTGGGACGGTTTTGTTTGGAAAATACGGCTAGTTCTAATATCACTTGTTGAACAAGTCGGTGATCTATTAGAGCGGAAAACGAGTATTAGTAACCACAAAATAAAAATAAAAAAACATATACAAGATAAGAAATAGAGATAGAAAATAAGACATAAGGTTTTTACGTGGAAATCCAAAACGGGAAAAAACCACGGCCATCGGGACGACGAGAGACTAATTCACTATGTAATAATAAAGCAACAATTACAACCAGAATATCACTCTCTCACTCCCCAATCCAAATACATTGGTTAAAGACTCGCACAGAAGCTCTCCCAATATGGCTCTCACAGGATAACAAGACTCGATTCTAGAACTCAAGATCTCCATGGTCTCTATGGTTCTTGGGCCCCCATTAGGCACCTCCCAAATCTAACCAACTAGATCTACATTGTTTTCTCAAGATATCTAATAATAGATACAAACACCATATTTATAGCATTAGGTTACTTAGTCACAAAGTAATCCTAAACCATTAAGAAGACCTTTTCCTATTTAGAATTCCCAAGAATCTATTTTTCCTAATTAGAATCCAGTTTAGGAAATACCATTCCTAATCCAATATGATACTTCCAAAACAGTCTTCGAGTCTTTTCCTAATTACAAACCAATTATGGATACCGGAGTATACTCGAATTCTCGTCACAATTCTAACAAACCACTCATTGACGAGAATTCCCTTTGTCATTTTCCGACAACCACAACCTAAAATAGAGTCATCATACCCCACCATGAAGGTATACCCACTCAGGTACGATCTATCCCAAGACAAACCATTAAGGAACCATCAACCCAAGATTTTCTTTTCTAGGCACATGTCGAAAACACTTGCTGAATAAACCATGGTGCAGCTTCCTTCATCAGCTTTCAGGAAACTCCTCAGCCATCGATATACTTTCTACCACACTCACATCCATGCTGACAAGATGCCAGTGCAATTATGGACACACTAGAATTACTTCATCCTTTATCATGACAACCTTGGTGGTTCAAAATAAGTCATAAGAACACCTATCCCAGGGTACAGTCGGAGCCTTTGCCGAATCGCTCCTCACAGTCCTTCCTTATTCGAGTTCACCAGTCAATTGATCAAAATTCTCAGCCTACAAAGATCCTAAAATACCACTAGCCAAACCCTTAATTTTATTTTGACTATTTGACTAGACTTGACTCTTTGATCACATCTTTTGATCTTTACTTGCGTTAACAGAGAAGCATAAAAGTCTTACAACTACCTTACCACCACAATCATACATGTCATAGATCACCACCACCATCGCTCGAGAACTACCACTGAAACCTTTTCATCTCTATAAATAATGCAGACTAGATATTGACAACACTTGCGGATTTTTTTTTCAGCTTCAACTTTTTTTTCTCACGCAACCAACTCCAAAATCGATAAGAGAAACCAAACCCTGTTTTTTTTTCAAAACTTCTAGAGACTCCGGGAGATTTATCCATTTCAAAATCTTTCGCTTTCATCTTACGTAAACTCATATTTACTTTAACCAAACCAAAACTCACGAATCAGACCAACGCCAGCTTACAAACCAAGGGCTCTAATACTAGTTTTTGGGAAAACACGGCTAGCTCTAATACCACTTATTGAACAAGTCGGTGATCCATTGCAGCGGGACGAGTATTGGTAACCACAAAGTAAAACAACATACACAAGGCAAGAAATAGAGATAGAAAATAAGACACAAGGTTTTTACGTGGAAATCCAAAACGGAAAAAAAACCACAGCCGTCAAGACGATGAGAGACTAATTTACTTTGTTATAATAAAGCAACAGTTACAACTAGGATATCACTCTTTCACTCCCCAATCCAATTACATTGGTTACAAAATCACACAGAAGCTCTACCAATATGGCTCTCACAGGATAACAATACTTGATTCTAGAACTCAAGATCTCCATGGTCTCCATGGTTCCTAGGCCCCCATGGGACACCTTCCAAACCTAACTAATTAGATCTACATTGTTCTCTCAAGATATTTAATAATAGATACAAGCACCATATTTATAGCATTAGGTTACTTAGTCACAAAGTAATCCTAAACCATTAAGAAAATATTTCCTATTTAGGATTCCCAATGATCTATTTTTCCTAATTACAATCCACTTTAGGAAATACTATTCCTAATCCAATATGATACTTCCAAAACAGTCTTCGAGTATTTTCCTAATTACAAATCAATCATGGATACCAGAGTATATCCGAATTCTCGTCACAATCCTAACAGGTCCTAGTTGTTTGTTTGTTTTTTTTTTAAAACTGTCAAATCAATATTAATTAACATTGATTTGGTTCCACTTCTTCACCCTGATTCGTTGTCTACAGCTTAAATGGTCAAGTGGGGTAATCAATTTAAAAATAAAATAAAATAATAATTTTATATTTTTAATATTAAATTAATAAAATAATAAGTGAGGTCACAATCCGGGACTCAAAATTGTCCCTTAACATTGTTTAAGTAATTTTTAACAGGGACAGTTGCCAACGTGTCAAAATTAAGACTTAAAAGTGTCTTCAAACATTGTACATGCGCTAAGTGTGGTGGCATTAGTGGATTTTCATCATTATTATGTACTGTCACATATGTAAATTAGTGTTAGATTATTAATCTTTCAAGTTTTTTATTACACATAACTAGACCTGATGAAAAGTAGGCTCAGGGCAAGTGGCGTGGCTAGTTAAATTTTGTTGACTCTAACCCGATTCCGTCCTGTATTAAAATATAGAGGGTCTGACCCTGACCCTAACTCTGAATGGATAGGGCTGATCTCGGGTCGATCCTTACTCTAATATATTAATATTTTAATAAAATTTATAAAAAAATATATATATAATTCATCAATTAAAGTTCAACTACCCACTATAAAAAAAATAATCTAACAAACAAATAAAAATAAGTCAAAAAATTATCAAATATAAAGAAATTTTTTAGGTTTAGGGTTTAATATAGACTCTATAGAATATAAATTTTAATTTATATAACTAAATTTAATATTATAGGGTCGGGTCGGGTTAAGAGGGCAAAATATTGATCCTAGCTTGGCTCTACAATATACAGGGTCCCCTATTTTAAGGGTCGGGTCAGGTTAGGGTCAAGAAAAAAGGGTCAGACATGAAGTTTTAAGGGCCGGGCAGGGCCGGGCGGGTCCCCGACCCTATGACCAGGTCTACACATAATGCATGTAGTATCATGGCCTAGATAAGGCAAAGAGAATGAATTGAAGAGATGATTTTTCCTTATTTTAATATTATTGATTTATATAAGAGTTCCAAAAATCTCTGAATTATGTTATATTTTTTAAGTTAACTCTCAAATTTTATAAATAGTCAATTTAATCTCTCAATTTTTAAATGGTGGCACAATTAAGTTCTTTCTGTTGATGGTGGAGGATGATCTAGCACAAAAATAGTTAGCTTAAAATTTTCAATTAAGCCATCCACATTAGTAGAAATGGGCTTAATTGAGAAAAAATTTGAATGTTAAGGAGCTAAATTGACCCTTCGTGGAGTTGGAGAGTTAACTTGAAAAATTTAATCACATTTAGGGGCTCCTGAGATGCTCATGCCTAGTTGTTGTAGTGAAGATCCACTTTGATATTGCATTACATCCAGTTCCTCTCTGTATGTTATTCAACATTTCAACAATGTTTTAACTTTTTCATCATTTCAATAATAAGAATTCTCCTACAAGTTTATGTTGGGAAAAATCGGATAGTTCTGATATCGCTTGTTACAGAAATCGGTGATCCATTACAATGGAGACGAGTATTAGTAATTACAAAGTAAAACAAACATATACAAGATAAGAAAATACATATAAAAATAAGACACAAGATTTTCTGTGGAAACTCAAAGCAAGAAAACACCATGGTCATTATAACTACTAGAGACTAATTCAATACATAACAATAATGCAACAACTACAACTAGAATACCATTCTCTCACTCCTCAACCAAACTACATTGGTAAAAGTCTCACACAAACTATCCTCATATGACTCTCAAAGGATAACAGGACTCGATCCTATAACTCAAGCTTTCCATGGTTCCCAAGCCCCCCATTAGGCACATCCCGAACTTAACCAACTAGATCTACATTGTTCTCTCATGATACCTAATAATAGATACAAACATCATATTTATAGCATTAGCTTACTTAGTTATAAGTAAATCCTAAACAATTAACCAAAAAAAAAAAAAATTCTTATCTAAGATTCTCAAGGATCTTTTTCCTAATTAGAATTCACTTTAGAAAATATTATTCATAATTAGCTATGATGCTTCCAAAATAGTCTTCGAGTGTTTCCCAAATTACTAAGCCAATTTTGAATACCGGAGTATATATATGATATTCTCTTCACAGTTCTAACAATTTCCTCTCATATCCCTTCTAAAATTGGTTATTACAAGTATGTATAAATTTCATTATCTATTCAATTTGATTAATTAATTCTTCTTTTCTTCTAGTTTTCTTTTATTTTTTTACAACACGTTATCAACATAAGTATACTCTCTGGTTGCTGCTTAGTTGGATCTTTCATATCATAAAGTATTTGGTAATTGTATTCTGGTTACGAGGAAACAACGAATTTAAAAATTGGAAAGTGATAGCCTCATTCACCTTTGGATAAATAATGATAAATCTAGAAAGTTAAAAAATAATATCACTATTCACTTGAAGTTGAATAATTGAGATTTGAATATAAAAATCTGGAATTTTAAAGAAAAGTTCTTACAAAATAATTATAAATTCTAACTATTAGTTTCCGAAAGAATCTACCAAAATTAGATAATAAATTGTAAATTAAAGTTGAAATCGAAAGATATATTTGAATTCTGAAAAAAACATATACAACTGAGGAAGAAAAACTAGAAACTATGGCTTTGATCAGGATCTACTTGTCTAATGAATTGAAAGATCAATATCTAACCATCCTAAATCTTACAGATCTATGGGAGCGTCTGGAATACAGATATAATTGTCAATCTGAAATCATCATTCCTAAAGTTTGAGATGAATAGAATAATATGAGATTATAAGATTTTAAAATCATGAGTGAATATAACTCAGAAATATATTTGATTGTGAATGAATTAAAAATGTGTGGAGAAACAAAAACTAATCATGAAATGTTAGAGAAAATATTTACTACTTTTTATCATTCCCGGAGAGTTTTACAACAAGGAAAGAAATTTTAAAAATATGATGATTTGATTACCATTTTGGATATTGTTGAAAAACATAACTTGTTGTTGAAAAATAGTGAAAGACGACTCGTTAGTACTCAAGCATTCCCAGAAATGAATGTGCATTACAATCAAAATCTAGGCTTTGAACATGTCGTGGTTACCGTGGTCGCAATCGTGGTCGTGGGTTTGGACATAGGAATGATTACCAAAATGAGTGTGGGAACGGTCGTGGAAATCGTTGAGCATCTAGAAGTTGCATAGGATGAAGTCTTCTAGTAAAAATTATGGACATCCTTATAATAATCCAAATGTTCGTTAGAAGTGAAATGTTTATAATGCGAGTTCTAGTAAAGAGAAAGAATTTCAAGAACAACCAATGTTCAACCATAGTTCCTATTGCAGATGTGGTTTCCCCACTTGTTATTCAAGTTCACACTCTTGAACATGTAGTTGAAGTGTAACGTCCGGCCCCCGCCCCCCGGATGGACCCAAGGCACGGTGGTAGGGCACCATGTCATTACAATACCGGTCTTAAAGCTGAATACTAGCCCCACAGACCACCATTACGCTTTCCGGCATGCTTTGTTCTCACTCGTATGCTTTTTAGAAAATTTCCCAGAAGGTCACCAATCCCAAGATTGCTCCAAGCCAAGCACGTTTAAATTTAGAGTTCTCAATTTCAGGACTCCCAAAAAATAATGTGCACATTGGTGATATGGGTAATAATTCAATTCCTTCTAACCCTATCTCAATATGGGGTGTTACAATCCACCCTCCTTAGGACATAACGTCCTTGTTGTGGTTGGCCCACATCATTCCCAGAATCTTTACCCCCGCTAGATGAATGCTCCAGGCTCTTCTGTCCATAGACGCACTCACGGTCGCAGGGTTGCTCTGGTACCATTTGTAACGACCGTCCCCTGCCCCCCGGATGGACCCCAGGCGCGGTGGTAGGGCGCCATGTCATTATAATACCGGTCTTAAAGCTGAATACTAGTCCCACAGACCACCATTATGCTTTCCAGCATGCTTTGTCCTCACTCGCATGCTTTCTGAGAAAATTTTTCAGAATGTCACCCATCCTAAGATTGCTTCAAGTCAAGCACACTTAACTTTGGAGATCTCAAGTTCAGGGCTCCCGAAAAATAATGTGCACATTGGTGATATGGGTAGCAATTCAATTCCAGCGATCTCACGAAGCTCCTCTCGAGCGCATTCAAGCCAAACCCAATTCACTCTGGTAAATTGGAGAAAATTTGGCTTTGAATATATGCGTGCCCCCTGTCTTTTAGCTCCTGCTTCATATTAGCTAACTCTACGAGTTCCCGAGTGTCCCTTTCCGATACTGACAACTTACGATCCAGCTTCAGCTTGTTGTTGACTCTCTCAGTTAGAAAATCCTCAAAGACTTCTTGAGGTCTGTAGGGGGCCTGCTCGGCTGCGGCAGGATGCTCTTCCAAGAGCTTTTATACATAGATAAACATTCCTATTTTTGCTCCCAGATTAGGAGGTCTCTGTTTTCAAATCCAAGTAAGTCGTTATACTCCCCCCGAGAGGTAGCATGATCCAGCTGTGTTTTATATCCGCCCAGTATTCCCCCTTTGCCTTATCTAGCATATAGGGGCTATTTTTCTCCTCAAGTCGTAGGATCCTATTATGGAGTGATGCCTCGAAGCTAGCATTCCGGACCATAGATCCTTGGCCTGAAGGTCCCGCTTCATCGTCTGCCACCCTTGGGATCGAAGAATTTACCGACGTCCCCCCTCTTTCTGTTTGGGAAAAGGGCTCGAGGCATTCCCGTGCTACGCCACGAACACATCATCTGACGCTCACATTCCATTGAAGATGCTCTTAGCACGAATGCAAACATCTTTACTATGTGAGAATGATATTGCCATTCCTAATTTAATTTATATAATATAATATACAAATATATCACAAATAATTTTAAATTAAAAAAAATAAATTCTCTACTAATCCAATCCAATCAAATTTTTAAATGATAATTCAATTCCCATCTATTAAACTCATTCTTGTCATGTAACAATCCATTAAGTACAAGTTGGATTCCACCCACATGTGTCATATTGCATGGAGTTTGAATGTGTCATGTTGCATGAAGTTTGAATGTGTCATGTTGCATGAAGTGTTTAACAAAATCATGACATATATACCTTTTTGTGCCTATAAATATGTGAGGAGTGTGAAGTAGAAAAATTGCCAATTCACTCTTGAGTTCTCATCTCTCTCTCTAGTAATTCCATCTCTTGTGTAAGTTTTTTTTTGTGTAGATAATATTTTGGTTTTATAACACGTTATCAGCACGAGTATGCTCTCTGGTTGCCACCCAAACGGATCCTCTAGATCAGAAAGTGATTGGTAATGATGTTTTGATTATACTGAGATGCTGCTGGATTATATTGAAAAATTGAGATATTGGTCTGAAACCATAAAAAGAGAAAAAATAGAGAATTGATAGAAAAAAGGGAAATGAAAATTGATAGAAAAGAAAAAAAAAAGGAATTGTTTGGTGTTTGAAAAAAAAAAGAATTGTTCATCTTGAGATATGAAAAAAAATATGTATATTAATTGAGATGAAAATAAAATTGATTCCATCAAGTGAGTTGGCCTTAGATTATTGAATTAATTTCGAAATTGGTTGAGAAATGGAATTCATATATTGGGTATATGGAAATAATGAATGATGATAAAATCTCCAATGAAAGAAATTATTTTTTTGAGATGAAAATTTCTGAGGTTGAAATTATTATTTGTTACAGAGGGAGAAACAAAAATAATGAAAAAAGAGGACAATTATTGTGTTTAAATTATATGTCATATAAAATCTATTAACCAAGAAGATGGTTAAATTTATTCATCCAGTAAAAGGGATAAATAATTGAATATGATGAAGGTTGATTATGTGGAAAGTTTAATATACACCTGGAAAATTATTGAAATATTGACATGAAATTTTGAAAAACAAAAAAGAAGAGTTATTCACTTAGGTGATTGAATTGAATTGATTTGGATCATATAGAAATGACATTTGATTAATTGGGAGTTAAACTGTTTGCCCAAAAGTTGATATCATTATTCTAGAAAATCTTGCGTGAAGTTTGGCGCTGCTAACCCAAGATAGAAAATTGGTCCGGATATATATATGTATATATTTTTGTTGCACCATTAATCTTTATTTAGAGCATACGCAATGCATTTTAATTTAATTGTCAACTTATTTAGTTGTGTTTATTATTTTAGTTATTGGTATGGACACCTGAGAAGTGTCGGAAATTGGAATATTGAAAAGGCTCTGGATCTATCTGGGAAAATTATATTGATATAAATGGATGAGTATGGAAATGGAAATAATGAGATTACTCTCTAAACCATATCATAATCCTGATTATTTGAAAGTGAAAAAAGATCCAATTAAGAAATGAGCCTAGAAAAATCTCAGCAATGAATATTTGAAATAAATTTAGTTTATTGAGATGAAATCTCTGAGATTAAATTATGAAAATTATGAGCAGATTATATGACAAATTCTTGATGGGATATAATTGCATGGATATATTTTTCGACTTAGTATATTGATGTATTTATCGATTAAAGTCAGAAAAATTAGAAAATTCTGATATGTGGCTTTGTTTATTTGGATAGGATATGGAAATTCCAAGAAATATGTCAGAAATATGTTTGATTGATAATGCTACAACTCAATCTATCATCCGAGATAAAAAAAATATTTCCTGAACATATCAGAATATAAGGCTCGAGTAAATATCATACCTGGTTCTGCTGATTTAATTGAGGATATGGAAAAGGTATAATGCTGTTAGAAAAGGGAACGAAAATATGTATCCATAATGCATTATATTCGAGTAATTCGAAACGAAATTTGTTGAGTTTTAAAGATATCAGGAAAAATGGATACCATATTGAGATGGTGAATGAACAAAATATGGAGTATTTGTATACTACGTCTATTATTTTTGGACAGAAATTATTTTGGAAAAACTCCATACATTATCATCTGGTTTATATTTTACGAAAGTATCTCCAATAGAAGTCTACGCTGTAATGAACAAGAAAATAACTGACCCTAAACTTTTTCAATTATGGCCAAGTCTATCATAGACATCCATTGAATGATTTGAAAATATTGATATGAAAAGATAGTTTTTGTACTGCTTGTACTCAGGGGAAATTGATAGTTAGACCATCCCCATTAAAGATAAATGTTGAGTGTCCATCGTTTTTGGAGAGAATTCAAGGGGATATTTGTGGACCAGTTCATCCACCAAGTGGGCCATTTAAATATTTTATGGTGTTGATTGATGCATCTGCGAGATGGTAACATGTATGTTTATTATCAACACGGAATGTGGCATTCGCTAAGTTGATTGCCCAGATAATAAGGTTGAGAGCACAATTCCCAGATTATCAGATTAAAAATATTCGTTTGGATAATGCTGGTGAATTTACATCAAGGGTTTTTGATGATTATTGCATGTCAATTGGTATAAATGTTGAACATTCGGTACCCCATGTTCATACTCAGAATGGATTAGCGGAATATTTTATTATAAGGCTTCAAATGATTGCCCAAACGTTGTTGTTACGAACTCAATTACCGATTTCCACTTGGGGTCATGCAATATTACATGCAGCCACACTGGTACACCTGAGACCCACTGCATATCATGAATATTCTACATTACAATTGGTAACTGGAAATAAACTAGATATATCTCATTTGAAAACTTTTGGTTGTGCTGCATATGTTCTCATAACACCCCTCAGAGAACCAAAATGGATCACAGCGTCGTTCGGGAATTTATGTTGGATATAATTCATCTTCTATAATTAGATATCTGGAATCCATGATGGGTGATATGTTTACTGCAAGATTTGCAGATTGCCATTTTAATGAAGAATTATTTCCACGACTTGGAAAGGATGAATCTTCAAATTCTGGTAAAAATGAACTCATTTGGAAAAGTGAAAGGATGCATTATCTGGATCCACGTACTGGTCAAAGTGAAAATGAAGTACGTAGGATAATTCATTTACAAACGGTTGCGAACCGTTTACCAGATAGTTTTGTTGATGCTACTAAAGTTATGAAATCTCATATACCAGCATGTAATGCACTAGCTCAACTGGATGTGCCTACTGAGAAATCAAAACAGATGATAAGTGGTGAGGCATCTGAAATCCAAATCAAATTTGGTAGATCTGTTGGGTCAAAAGATATTGTACCACAAAAACGAAAAGTTAGAATCGAGAATACTATTGATATAATACCTCCGAAAGATACTAATCAAAATTTACAAATTGTGGAAGTTGAAAATCCAGTTGAGGAAAAGACCTCTGAGGAGGTAAATATATCCAAGAATGAATAAATATCCATTAATTATACAAAAGAAATTTGTAACCGTGAAAACTTTGTTGTTGATAATATGTTTTCATATGTAGTAGCTATTGATGTGATGAATGATGATTATGAACCTCAATCCATAAATGATTGTAGGGAACGAAATGACTGGGCAAAATGGAAAGAAGAAATACAGGCAAAATTAAGTTCATTGAATAAACGGAATGTTTTTGGACCCATTATTGAAACACCAAAAAGTGTTAATCCAGTTGGTTATAAATGGGTATTCGTTAGAAAGCGAAATGAGAAAAACGAAATTGTGAGATATAAAGCCCGATTGGTTGCTCAGGGTTTCTCACAAAGGCCTGAGATTGATTTTGATGAAACGTATTCACCTGTGATGAATACAATTACTTTCCGGTTTTTGATTGGATTGGCGAAATAAAGGAATCTGGAAATGAGGTTAATGGATGTGGTAACTGCATATTTATACGGTTCCCTGGATATAGATTTCTTCATGAAAGTTCCAGAAGGATTAAAAATCCCTAAAATTAATAAACCTCGAGGGTTTACTCTGTGAAATTACAAAGGTCACTATATGGATTAATACAGGCTAGACGAATATGGTACAATCGTTTGAGTGAATACTTAATTAAGAAATGGTACATTAATAATATTATTTGTCCATGTGTGTCCATTAGAAAATCGGGATCTGGATTTGCAATAATAGCAGTCTATGCTGATGATATGAACTTAATTGGAACCCAAAATGAAATCCAAGAGACTACTGAATTTTTGAAAAGAGAATTTGAAATGAAAGACTTGGGAAAAACAAAATATTGTCTGGGATTAGAAATTGAACATAGAAATAATGGAATTCTGATCCATCAGAAAGCTTATACAGAAAAGATCTTAAAAAGATATAATTTGGAAAAATGTCATCCATTAAGCATCCCAATGGTCGTTCGTTCTCTTGATCCCAAAAAGAATCCATTCAGATCCAAAGATGATGATGAAAATATTTTGGATTCTGAAACACCATACTTGAGCGCAATTGGTGTCCTCCTATATCTAGCCCAATGTACGAGACCAGACATTGCTTTTGCTGTAAATTTATTAGCTAGATACAATTCTACCTCGACTTGTCGTCACTGGAATGGAATTAAACATATTCTCAGATATTTCGGGGGATTGTTGATTTAGGACTGTTTTATTCAAATTCAGATAATCCTTCTGGGTTGGTTTGTTATGCTGATGCCGGATATCTTTCGGATCCACACAAGCTCGTTCTCAATCTGGATATATTTTTACATATAATGGAACAGTTATCTCTTGGAGATCCATAAAGCAAACTTTGGTTTCTACTTCTTCAAATCATGCCGAAATTTTGGCATTGCATGAAGCCAGTCGTGAATGTGTCTGGTTGAGATCGGTTATACATCATATCCAAAGTTCATGTGGTATCCCACAAACATCAAACGAGCCATCAATTCTTTACGAAGACAACGCTGCTTGTATCGCCCAAGTGAGAGGTGGATATATCAAAAGGGATAGAACGAACACATATCTCCCAAATTTTTCTACACTCACGAGCTCCAAGAATCCAGACAAATCAAAGTGAGGCAGATTCGATTTTCAAACAATCTAGTTGATCTACTAACAAAGACATTACCAACGTCCACTTTCGAAAAGCTGCTTCACGGAATCGGAATGCGAAGACTCTCCACTTTAGGTGATTAATTTATGGGTATTTCCTTCAGGGGGAGTTTTGTAAATGTCTGGGTTCAAACTGTACTCGTTTTTCCTTATCTAGTTTTTTGTCCCACTGGGTTTTTCTGATAAGATTTTTAACGAGGTAGTTAATGAATGGAAGGAATTCAAAGGAGGAGTGTCATGTAACAATCTATTAAGTACAAGTTGGATTCCACCCAGATGTGTCATATTGCATAGAGTTTGAAGGTGTCATGTTGTATGAAGTGTTTAACAAAATCATGACACATGTATTTTCTTCTACCTATAAATATGTGTGGAGTGTGAAGTAGAAAAGTTGTGAATTCACTCTTGAGTTCTCCTCTCTCTAATAATTCTAAGTTTTGTTGTGTAGATAATATTTTGATATTATCAACATGACCATCTCAACCCTACTCGTGACCATGTTCCTATGCAATTATTAATTATAAGTTTACATTCAATAGCAAGATCCAAAAATCCCAAGAATTATTTCCTTTTTCTTTCGAATTTTACTCATTCGACATTAGTTACCAGTTGGATACCAAAAGAACCCAAACCGTGAAGAAAGTGAATAGTTGATAGAGTGACAACATGTTCATGGTAAAGCACTAAATATAGATGAATTAAGGTGGTGGATAGCAATATGTATAGTATTGTACTTGGCAATAATAGGATGTAAAGAGAGAGAGGCAAATGCATGTGCATTTGCACGACATCATTAACCATTATCACATGCCCACTCGAACAAACTTGCTGACACACTCATTTCACACCACAACCACAATCTCTATAGTCTTCTCTTATCTCTACTTATGTAATAACACACACCACCACCTACCTTCTACCCCGACCTTTAATTTTACCCACCAAAACCATATCCTTTAACCCATTCAAAATATAATAATAATAATAATAATAATAATAATAATAATAATAATAATAATCCATAAAAATTTATATATTTTATTGAACTGTTTTAATATATATATATATATATATTTAAAATTTTAGTTAATGACTATTCTATCCTCCATTCATAATTGAATATAATAAAATGGATGGAATTTAAAAGTTATTAATAATTTTTTCATTAATTTTCCTCCTTTGAGCTATCATCCAACTTACCATCTAGTCTAATAATTTTAATCCTGTTGAGTTCAACCAAATGCTGACTGAAATTACATTATTTTTTTTAATATATTAAAAAAATAATAATATTATTTTTAAAATAATATAAGTATAAACTATATTTCTACCGCCCTATTTCAATTTGAATTATGATTAGACTACTTAATGTTTGTCTAATTGATCATCTTGCTTACAATGATAATATTCACAATAAAAATAGTACGACATAGAAATTTCAAATTCGATTTATATTAGTGTTCAGAGGAGACTACTTCTGCTCCTTTAATGATGAATTATCATAAATCATTTTGTGAGGTAGGAAAACGATTATATCTTTGATTAAGACAGTGATGGATTTTGATGTAAATACAACTACTTTTAGAATTCAATTCTACTATAAAAATCTTAAAATCAATCATTTCAATATCATTAACTATTAGATTCATATAATTATGTATGAAGTTGATGTGAAGTACGTAGCTTTGATTAATGTTGATATATATTTTTTAAAAATTGAAATAAAATTGAAAAAAAAAATGAGACTGAACATTCTAAATTTTATAATTAATTAATTATTTATTTTACTAATTTGTCATTTATATTTTTTAATTTTACATTATCATTTATATTATAAATAAAAATTTCAAATATTAAAATTGAAACCACTTTTAAATTAAACTCATAAAATTGAAGGTTGATACATCATTTTAAAAGGATAATTTGGATCAGATCGATATATTATAAAAGTTGCATGGGAGACATTATAATGATTGAGGTTATAAATTAAAATATGAAGGGGGAACATGTTATAAAGATTGTTGTTGGATTGATAAATAGATGATGAGGAATTTGTATAATATTATTAATTAAGAAATGTAAAAAGAAAATGAGTTGTGCCACTTGATCTCTTCACCATGTGGGAGGGCACATGGACACCATGTTCCTCTTCATTTATTCTCCACCATCATAATATTATTTAACAATTAAATTTTTAGATCATCATCCATTTCAGATAATTCAATCTCGTTTACACTTTATATTTGGATTTTTTTAAAATTCATTCTATTTTTTATTTAGATTTTTCAGAATTTAATCTATCGAATAACGTCTACAACTTTATGGGCCTATACTAAATTATTCATGGGCTTAGGCCTGTAAGATCTGTATAGAAGTTGAGATTCAGCCCAACAGGCCCCAACTGGGACTTGCACATCTTCGAAACCTGAAAAAAAAAATCTGAAAATGGATTTTTGACCAAATTTGACCAACCCGAACCAAAACAAATTAATCGGTTTTTCCATTAATTTGGATCGGTTTTTGTTACGGAAAATTTACCGAATCATCTAAACTGGGTTAATTTCTAAAAGTTTTATAAAAAAGAGAAGAAAAAAAAAAGACGATTTCAACCGTTTTATACTTTGATGTGTGTATATAAGGACAAAATTATCTTTTTATATATATATATATATATATATATATATATATATATTAGTGTTTTCGGGTTTGAGGGTGTTAATGATATTTCCAAATTAATTTTAAATTTTTATTTTTATGCACAGTGACTTCACATATTTCCAAATGCATACAATTGACTCGCAATTGTTACTTATCTACTAAACAATATTATAATATATTCTATCGTTATCTTTTTACTTGGACACCTCATAGTACACATGGCACAAATTTATTATTTACTGTTCACTCATTTGCATGTTGACACATCATTTTTTATTATTCAATATATTTACCATTTTACTTTCACAGTTTACATTTCATATATTACCATCCATATCTATAGTTACAAACCAGCTTCTGATATTCAAGATCTTCAATATGCCTAGGATTCATAGGTATATCTAGGGGTGGGCATGGTTTTCGGTTTTTAACCAAACCGGACCGACCCAGACCAAATTAGTCGGTTTTTGGTCTTATTTGGGTCGGTCCGGTTTCAATTGGGAAAAAACCGAGCCATTTGTTTTCGGTTCGGTTTCGTTCTTCAGAAACCGAATCGACCCAAAAAACTGATTTTAATTTTAAAAAAATAAAAGAAGTACTAAATATAACAAAACCTAATCTCAATTTAGTTTCAAACAAACATACAGTTGCATAGAAAAACAGTAAGTAATCATATGAATTACTTGTCACTAGTTATATTAATATGAGGTAACAAACATCTTTGTTGTAAAATCCATTGATTACTTGTTAGTAGTTGTATTAATTTAAGGTAACAAAAATTGTTTTGTTAAATTAATATTTATTAAGAAATGTAACTGCTACAAATTTCTAAATATCACATATGTGTCACAAAAGTTCAAAGTTATAATTTGTTCTCACCCAATACTTCTAATATTACTTGACCACTTTTGATTAGTGAATACCAAATTAAAGTTCACATCAACTTATTCTAATTATTTAATTATATTACTAGTACTAGTACAATTAAGAAGTTAGTGTCCATTACTAAATTCTAGGAGAATTTTAATATATATATATATATATATATATATATATATATAAAACGTCACATGTTGATATCATAGATTGATTTGATATCTCAAATCTCGAGAAATTTCATAGAGTAGAATAATGTAAATTTCTCAAATATTGTGTAATTTTATTGTTATAGTTTTTCTTAAAAAAATTGTCATTAGTTATTTGTTTAAAATTAAATTAGATTTGAATGGTTATTTAATTTTATACATGTATTTTAATTTAGTTTGAATTTATTAAAATATTATAATTTAAAATTAAATTACAAAATATCATATCTAATAAAAAAGGTCAAAACCAAATAAAACCTATCTAATAAAAAAAGTCAAACCAAGTAAAACCGGACCAGACCCGGACCGACCCAACAAAAACCAAATCAAATGGTTTTAGTCTCTATTTGGGTCAGTCCGGTCCTAAACATGGCAAAACCGAGCCATTCAGTTTTGGTTCGGTTTTACTCAAAACCGGACCGACCCGGACCGCGCCCACCCCTAGGTATATCTCTAAAATTTCATCCACAACCAAGAACTGGACTACCAAAGTGCAAGTCATCGAGAAAACATCGGCTCGAAGATGTCGGTACAAAGATACTACATATCAACGATTGATCTTGTTAGACTCACAGGTAAACCTATATATGCTCTCACTATTCAATTTACTTATGTGCTGACAATGTTCCATTTTTAAACATCCATTGTAGGGCACATGTATACAAGCCTGTATATATGGTGAAGATATTCCTCTTTTCCAGAATACATTAACTAAACTTAAGTTCTACCAAATTTTCAATGCCTAGGTTAAACTAATTCTAGCAGAACATCGGTTCGTTGATAATGAATATCAATGGACAATCAACCGTAGAACGTTAGTTCAAGAAATTATAGATGAAAAAATATTTTGCTCTTCACCTTCACCAGATTTGTTGATCTTAATCAACACAAAAGCATCCCAACTGAAGTTGGTAAGAAAATTTGCTCTTTATTAGTAATCTATTATTCATCAAATCTAATGTTTTTTTTTTCCTACATTTTTTTTCTGCTAGATATTCTTGCACAAGTGGTTGACCTTAATCCTGCTCGTCAACTTGGACAATATATTATCCAAGAATTCATACTTATCAACCAAGAGTATGCTACCATTTGTTTATTGCTTTTAAGCTCATATCGTACATTCAATATTTATAGATATACTGCTCTCTCATTTAAACACATTCATTCCATATTGCCTGCAGATTAAGTTCGATGATTCTCACTATGTGGGATCATTTCGTCCAAAATGAAGGTGCTGAAATTGCTCAAATTGTACATCAGAAACCTATAATAATTGTAGCACATGTGAAAGTGATCGCATATAACGGTATACATATATATATATAATATAAACTTTTATGTGACCATCAGAATTGTCAGAACTATATTTCTAGATTATTTACGGCATTTCACTCTTTTTAACAGGAACATCATTGGCCAAAAGCTTCCACCTCATTTCTAATCAATCCAAATATTGAGGAAGCAACACAGTTACAGTTATGGTATGTGTATAATATTAACTTCATATAGTAAATTCCTTATCTTTCCTATTGTGACAATACATTGTACCTACAATTCTCCATTTGACAGGTCTATTGCTAACAAAGCTATTATTGAAGACATTGCTAAAAATAGAGCTTACATTGCTTAAAAATCCACCTCCACACCTTTCTTAGCAACCGCTGAAACAACAAACATTGCAGAGATCCAAAATTTAATTGAATAGGTTTATTACTCTATTCTTTTCTGGAAAAGTTGTTCCTTATGATGGCAATAATATAAATATCATGACATTTATATGCAGAAATGAGTTAAAACTAAAATTGCATTGGCCGATCAAAATCAGAAATCTTGGTATATGTCTTGCAATAATTGCACCAGAAGTACTCCTGCTGAATACCGGGAAGAATTCAATTGTTTACATTGCAACAAAAAAAATGTTCATATTGTTCCAAGGTAAAATATTCCAATAGAAAGATTTTTTTTTTCATTAATATCCATTTAACACAATTCATAAATGTAGGTGTTGTATTAAAGTCTAACTGGAAGATTCATCTGGCTCCATGTTGGTTACTGTGTTTGGCAAGACTGCTGAACATTATTCCAATGTACTGCACAACAATTGTATGAGTAATCAATCAAGGTACATACAATTTATTCCTATAAAATTAAACACAAAAACACTGACATCTACATTTATCATTGTAGGAAGCAAATGAAGAAGATATATCACTGTAGGAAAAAATGAAGAAGAGTATGAGGATATTCAGAAAGTCATAACATATTCTCATTCCAACTTGTTCTTCCTTGAACTGAAATGAAAGAAACATCAATTTAAACAAGAACTGCAATATAGATATTCCATCACAACATTTCAGGATACAAATGTAGAAGACGATAAACAAAAAATAGAAAAGAAGCATGAAAACAAAATCACGCCAGAGAACTTGAAGCTGAGAACATGAAGCAACAAAAGATGAAAAGTACATACTATCCCTACTTTTTTTTATGTATATATTACAAATAGTTAAAATAGCGCTGTCATTGCAACTCTTTATGGTGTATGTGTTTCGCCCTTTTGGTATATATACAACTCTCTATGCTGTATGTATTTCGCCCTTTTGGTATATATACAAGCGCTATGTGTAGTAGCTTATGAAAATATATCACTTGTTACTTTCAGTTTTAATAATCGAATGAAAACCAAAACAAAACATAAGGTATCACATGCGTAGCATGTGACCACTCAACTAGTATCATTTAAAAATCGCCATATTGCAATATCAATTTCAATTTTTTTTAAAAAAAAAAATCCAAACAAATAAAAAAATAATAATAAAGATTGTTGAGTTATAATATATTATTAAAGACTTTGTTTAGTTTATTTTATTGTTAATATAAATTATATTTTCTAATAATTAATATTAATATTAATTTATTTATAATTAAATTAAAAATTAATAGGTATTTGATTTTATACACGTATTATAAGTTTTGTTAGAATAGTAATTTAAATTTATTTTATAATTAATTTTTTTAAACTAATAAAGTCAGACTAACATAGCAAGAACCGAACCAAACAATTTTATTTAGAGAATGAATAATGCCACCCCAAAAATTTATGTTTTCACACCCCTTTGTCATAACACCCCATTCAGAATTATTTATTTATTTATTTATTTTGGTTTGTTTTCGTTTTCTTTTTTATTTATTTATTTTTTTAGTTTTTTCGTTGATCCTGTAATATTATTTAATATTAGAATTAACTTTTTTTAATCTTATACTTAAAATTTAATTAATTTTAATTTTTTAAATAAAATATTATTAATAATTTCATTATTCATGATATAATTTATTTTTAAAGTAAAAAACTATAAAAAAAGTATTGATACTTTTTTAAAAATACAAATAAAATTAGAAAAAAAATACTAGAAATGTAAAATTATAAAAAATAAAAAATACATAATAGGGTGTAGAAGCAAATGGGGTGTGAATATTAAAAATATGGGTGACATTATTAATCCCCATTTATTTATCCATTTGGGCAATGTTTTTAAAACCGGACCCGACATTGAACCGGTTTCGTAAAGGGGTCACAATTTTTAGGGTTCGACCGGGTTGAACCGGATTGAACCAGATTTTTTTAATTTTAAAATAATAATTATTATATATATATATATTATATCAAACTAAAATACGAAATTAATTTATATTTATTTAAAATATATATATTTTTAATTAAAAGTATAATTAAACATACTTAAAATAAATTTATCAATATAAATTAATTATTAATAAAATAAACCATCCAATATTCATATTTTCATATACTATATTTTGAAACAATATTTATATTATTATGTTTAAATTTTTAAATCCGTTAAAAAAATAAAACAATTATTCCAAACAAACAAAATATAACAAGATTAAATTAAAATTTAATTTTTTAAAATTGTTTTTTATTTTTAAAAACCCGGTTTAACCCGGTTTTTACCAGGTTTGACCGATCTTTTCAAAAACCAGTTTTACCACAAAACCAAACTGGCTGGACGGCCGGTTCCCGATTAAACCGGTTCAACCGGCCGGTCCGATTTTAACACCACTGCATTTGGGTCCGTCCGATCTTGAAAATGATGAAACTAAACTATTCGGTTTTCCTCAAAAACCAGAGACCCCCTGTCCATCTCTACCGCCCACCATAAACGAGAGAATCTTTTAGATGTGTATTTATCTCGGCCCAATGGGCCTCATTGTAGAGCCAAGTACTTGAACAGTCGGCTCATTATGCAAATATGAAAACGATTAGCCCATTGGGCCAAAACGGTTCTTTTGGCAGCCCATAATCTGATAATCAACTTGAATGAAGTTGGCGTAGTCAAACAACGTATTAATTTATGCGTCTGATTCTCGCACCTAAGCTAATGCAAGCATATAGACATATAGTCCATTATTAGTCCTTTTTGGGGCACAAACACCTTAAAATAAATAAATATAATCAATATTAAAAATCATAATGGTATAAATAATCTACTAGTTATAGTGGTTATAATTTGACCACTAATAAGTTCAACAAACCATACATTCGAGAATTGAACAATATAACCAAAGTTTATAATAATCATCATCAATGTGGAATCGAATACAGATCTAGCAACAGTACCCTCCACATATACATGAAAAAAGAGGGACAAGGCAAGGCAAGGGTCCTACCAAAGGGTAGTTTCCTTAAGAAGTAGTTGAATTAGTTTGAAAGCGAAGAAGAAGTTGTCACCCAAACAAGTAGCAATTAGATTTTGTGGTGTGAAAAAACACACCCTTCAATCAAATGGGTGGGTTTAGTTTAGAAGGTCATGATACAAATGCATATGTGTATTATACCCACCACATGGGGTGGCTTACCCTACAAACAGTCAATAATTTTGGTGGTTAAAGACATATAATATTTAATAAAAGAAAGAAGAAAAAAACAATCACTTTGATGTCTTCTTTCAAGCAAACTCTGCTCCCCCCTAGCTAGCTGTCCTTGTGACATTTCATTTTCTTCTCTTTCACTTATATTAATCATTTCTTATCCTCTCTTCCCTTTTCCTGACAGAAATCCACCAGAGTTTATCTTGCTCTTTCTGAAATTTTCACCCTTTAATTATTATTATTATAATTATATTTAATTTATCCAATTAAAAATTAAGTATGATAAAATAAATATAAATAGAAAATATAATGAAAATTCAGACGTGATATTCCTTTTGTAAAATCATAAATTTTTACATTCTAAGTAATATATATTTTTTAATTTTGTGAAAAAGTTAAAGTTAACAAAATATACATTAATAATAAGTCTTTGAAGACCAGATTGATTATATATATATATATATATATATATATATATATTTGAAATTTTAAAATTTACGATGTTTGAAAAATTTGGAAATATATAGGAATAATAATTTTCGCTCTAACTTGAGGATTTGACTTATCCGAAAGTGTTCTGATTAGACCAGACCTACCTATACAATGAATGGATGAAAGGACAGATCGTCCCATATTATCTTCCGGAATGGAAAAACAAGTTTAAATCTGATTGGTGACATGTTAGGTATTTTCTTATTAGTCATTTTTAATAGAATTTTTATTAATAATTTTTTCCTTTTTCTCCTTAATTTTTGAAAATAATCTCAATTTATTATCAGTATTGGAAAAATATATTTATATAGGTATAGTTGCAAGTTTTAAGCTATTTAAAGTTTTGTGTTAAAAAATAAGCTCAAAAAGTTTAAGTTACAAAAAATAGCCTTCAAAAGTTTTATTTTCATCTTATAGGTTGTGATTCCTATTTTATCCTTAATGACTATTTGCATAAATAAAGTTTGACCCTAAACTTTTTAAAATTAGAGTTTCCTCAATGTATATTTTAAAATATGTCAAAGAACCCGAACGTCCATCTACTACTCAAGAAATGAAATAAGATCTTGTTGAATTAACAAGAATCTTCAAAAATTATTTTGATAAAGAAGATATAAATATTTTTTATAAAGAAAATCTTATTAATCAGTAGACTATAATTAATAATCAGATTAAAATTATAGCTGCTATTGACACCGTAACCCTTTTAATTAACGAGATTAATTCCAAATTATCATCTCCTGAATTAGAAAAACAGCTACCATTTACTGTCATTTCTCCTGAGTATCTTCAAAGTCTTTTTAATGAAAAACTAGAATTTGAGTCTGAATCCATTGAAGTAGGTCCTTCGTCTCAATATAGACTTCCTAAAAAGGAATGAATATTGAACAAGAGGTCTTTAATCTTCGTAACATGATTGAGTTTTTGGCTCAATTATCCATAACTGACCAACCTCCTATTAGTAAGGAAATCAACCATGCTATTAGAGAAGTTGAAAATGAAGAATTCATCTATATGCCTTAATCGGATAGCGATATTGCTAATCCAGCAGACGTAATGGATGAAGAAATAAGTCGCAAAACTCATGCTAGTCCATCTAGAGTCAAGAATGACTTTGGTAAAGAAATTTTAGATTACGAATCTGACCGTTGGCATGACCGCCAACAGAAAGAAAATGAATTGAAAAATGAAGCATTTAGAAAAGGATATATATTTCAAGATGATGTCTAGCGAAAAATTCTTGAAGCATATAAAAGTAAAACACCATAAAAAAATCAACATTTTTAAATCTTGATTGTGAGTCTGATGAAAAAAAGCTTTTAAAACTTTTGCTAACAGAATGATGTTAGAAGCTAATTTTAATACTAAGGTTAGAACCTTTAGAGCTGACAACATATTTAATTGGATAGCTCTCTAGACAACTGGAACAGCCCAAAATTTCCTTAATAGGATCAAACACAATGATTTGATTGACAAACTTAATCAAGTTGGCAGCATGTTAACACAAGCAGCAATGCTTATAAACATGATAAGTCTTGAGTTCTTCGGTGAAGATCACTCGATGATGCATGGTACTACTATTGATAAGCAGCATAAAGAGGCTGAATATCATCTGAATAACATGTCAATCTGTGATCTTTGCAAACTTAAACCATATATATGTGAGTTTAAAAGATATTATTATAACTTGGCAACTGAGAGTCAACATTATGTAATTTATTACATGATGAAACTCTCATACCCACATAACATAAGAGCTAGAGAAAAGTATGAGTTTCAGAATCAATGCTCACTTGGTGCAACTATTCGCGTTATTGAGCAAGTGATTACTGAAAAATGTCAAGAAATATATGTTATCAAGCAAGCTAAGTCATATATTCCTCTTTGTTGCAACAAAAAGGAATGTGTTCCACAACATTATGGTTGCAAAAATTTTTTCAAAATTTTTTTGAAAAAAAAGGAAAGTTTTCTAAAACAAAATTTGGTAAGTTTTACAATAAGTCATCCAAAAAAGGTTGGAAAAATAAAAAATTATTCAGGAAGGAACGAAAATTCTCAGAACCTGGTTCTAGAAATAAAGTCTGCCCTAAGGGTAAACCTAAGTTAGAATGTAAGTGTTTTCTTATGTCATTATGCTAATGAATGTCCAGAGAAAAACACTCCCAAATATAAAGAGAACGAGAAACTTCTTAAGTTTGCTTACTCTTTAAATTTTGAACCAATCGAAAAAGACTTTTCTTCGTCTTCAGAAAATAAGTCATCAGATAATGAATTGAAATTTGAGATTTACAATTACTGTGAATACCAGACTGATGGAGAAAGCCAATCAAAACGCTACCTTAATACAGATTCAGATTCTGAATAACAAACATAACCCCCAGAATCTTCGGTTATGTACATTCTGGTGCCACAGCAAGTTTTACTGATCAAATTGTACAACTTAACTAGATTAGAATTTCTAATCCAATTAAGTCAAAATTGCAAATAACACTACTGAAAAGATAGTGTTAGATGAAAAAATATATATATATATATTTTAGTTAAAATTCAAGATAAAATGTTTTAGTTCAACATTGTTTACCAAAAAAGAACAGGTATGAAGTTCATAATTGGAAAATGATTTCTTAAAAAGTCATGCACCTTTTGTGCAAAAATCTGATAGCATAAGTCTAAGATGTCATAAGTTTAGCTCGCTATATTTAAAATAAATGGCTCAAGAGGTTTGGAAACCAATTGAGCACTATATAGATAATCTTAAAAAGATTATCTGTAGTTTTAACATCATATTATGTGGTATTTAAGCTATTGCTAAATCTAAAACTAGTCTTTAACAAAAGATCGATGAAGTTTTAGACTATGTCTGTTCTAAAAATTCTTTGGATTCAAAGAACACAAATTTTATGTCAGTTCATATAGAACTGAAAAATAAAAATACAGAAGTTAAAGTTCCCAATAAAATCCCTTATTCAAAGGATGATATTAAGGAATTCAAGAATGAATGTAAGGTTTTACTTCAGAAATGAATCATTTCTGAAAGTACTTCCCTTTATTCCGCTCTAGCATTTTATGTCAATAATCATAACGAAATAAAACGTGGTAAAAGAAGTATGGTTATCACCTACAAAGCTATGAACTTAGCTACTTTAGGAGATGCCTACAATCTCCCATGCAAAGATTCAATTTTAAACCAAATTTGCGGTTTTAAATGGTTTTCATCTTTAGAAACAAAGTCAGGATATTGACAGTTACGTCTTGATGATGAAACTAAGCCATTAATTGCTTTTACATGTCATTCTCAAAAGTTATATCAATGGAATGTTCTACCATTTGGTTTGAAACAAGCTTCATCGATATACCAAAGATTTATGGATAAAAATCTTGAAGGGCTAGAAGAATTCGCTCTAGCTTACATCGATGATATTTTAGTCTTTACAAAAGATAACTATGAAGATAATCTTCATAAGCTTTTGATCATTTTGGAACGATGTAAAGAAAAAGGTTTAATTCTTTCAAAAAAGAAAGTTGTTATAGGTAAACAAGAGATTTATTATCTCGATTTATCAATAACAACTGATGGTTTAATAAAGTTACAAGGCAATGTCTTGGAAAAGCTCGATGTTTTCCCAAACAAACTCATTGATAGAAAAAATTTGCAACGATTTCTTGATATTGTAAATTATATTTCATCACAAGGTTTTTTGAAAAGCATTTCAAAATTAACTTCAAAACTTTCCCCTAATGTTCTACTAATGATGAATGGCATGGAGTGACCAGGACTCTAAAGCGGTTTAGTTAATCAAGGATAGATGTAAAAGTCTTTCGAGATTATACCAACCGAATGATAAAGACAGCTTGATTGTTGAAACTGACACTTGTAGTCAAACATGTGCAGGATGCATAAAGGCGAAAGTTCCTACTAGTCATAATACTACCGAGGACACTAAGATAAACCTTACTACTCAAAATGGCTCTTAGAGTCATATAAGTCATAATTGAAGTCCTTCAAAAAGAGAAAAATGTAGAGAGTTACTTTGTAGATATATAAGTGGAACTTTTAGTCTAGCAGAAAGAAATTATTCAACCCATGAACGAGAAGGCAGTAAAAACTATTCGCAAATGGCAAGTTGACCTTTTACCAAAAGAATTTCCTCTTAGAATTGATAATTCTTATCTTACAGGTTTTGTATTCTTTTTAAAGACAGAATTAAGTCAAGGATGTCTCATCCGCCAGGAGAAAACTTTTGCCAAATATCCAATAAAGTTCAAGAAAATTAAAGATTCAAATAACGTTATTGCTGATACACTCACTCGTGAATAAAAGCAACAATGGGATCCTTAAAACTTTAGCTCAAGCAAGAAGTAGATGAGTATGAGCAGCTCTATGCTCAATTGAAAAAAATTTAACAACGTTACTCAACTTAAGAACAAAAAGTCAAGGACTTGAGAAGCGCTCTTCAGCTTATAAGTCAGCATTGTTACAGTCCATCAGAATGCGCAAATGCCAGAGTGGTGAACCCATTAAAGTCAACAATTAATTTAGAGCCAACAATGGCAGTTAAAGAATCATCATCAACAATAATGACATCATCAGCAACGGTGTCATCATCTTCAACTCAAGAAAAACCATTTCTTGAGAAAAAGAAAGAATCAGTCTTGACAGTCCCCTTAGACAGAGCCAAAGTTGTTCAAGACTTGGAGAAAGTCAATGAGTTGATTAATAAGTCTAAACTTCCCAAAAAAGATTATTACGTCATCTTCATCGGTTCCGACAAAGGGATCTATGATTCGAGGCATAAAGCTTCACTATTCATCAATAAACAGTGTCGAGTCACATTTGTGCACTACAGCCTGAGGAGATCTCCTTAAAATATGCCTAAATCATCTAAGTTTACCTTCCCTTACTTTTTCACTAACCTCTACCACGTTGAATTTTTGTTTAATATGACAATCCTAATTTTTTCCAACCTTGTATTACCATACATCCATCTTAAAATTCTTATCAAGAATAAGGATAAGAATATGGGTACTATAAAATATCCTTATCCATATCCTCTACCCCCAAAATGGAATAAAAAATAAAATAAAATTTAATTATTATTCTATATTATTGTTTAAATCCATGTTCATTCAAACAATTATTATTATTATTATTATTATCATTATCATTATCATTATCATTATCATTATCGTCATCATTATCGTCATCATTATCGTCATCGTCATTAAAAATAAAGGCCTATTTTTTTTAAAGACTTATAATTGAAACTCTAAAGTTTTTAAAAATTGCAACTCCCTTACATTAGATCTCTTCCCCTTCGCTTCTTTCTTATTCTCACTATCACTTAACAATTAAAAAAATATGAAGAAATTTCTTTCTTTTCTTAAAACCATATTATTTTGGTTTGAACCAAAAACAGTTTAAAACAAATTGATTTGAAATTAGATTAATATGGAAAATTGGATTCAAATGGATTTGTAATTGAATAAGTGTAATGAGCATTAATTTGGCATTTATGATTTGATTACATCTCAGTAATTTTGGATATGAATTCTCACACTATTCTTACCTCATCTTCTCACCCCTTCTCAGGATGTTTTGAAGATGAAGAAAGAAAAATCAGAGACCCCTCATTTCTTCTACTACTTCTTTGCTTATATGGTATTTGATACTCATTCTCTTTATCCTCAATCAATCCATTTATCCAGATATTAATCGTTCTCTTCTCCTTTTTATCTAGTCTGTACTGATTTTTTTCTTCCCCAAATTTCTCATGACTTCCATCTAATGCTATTGATTGATTTACGTCTTTTCTTTCCAACTTTCCATATATTGTAAAGATGTTGAGTTTTCTTTCCCTACTTCAAACCTTGTATCACCCTTTTGGTATAAGTAGTTGGTTTTGATGGCAATAGTGTGTGAATCCTCGGTGTTGGGCTCGAGTTTTCCCTCTTTCTTACTATAGACGGTCTCTACTTTTTGACTTTGACCGGTTCCTTTTTTTGTTGACTTGTGAAAGTTTTTTTTCTCTTTTCTCATTTCGGGCCTTTTTTCTATTTATTCATGAGAAAATTTGATTGGACTTATGATCTTGTCCATTTCATATTTTCTCACAACATTAGCCTCTGATCTTGTTTACTGGTGATTAACTAAAGTAGACCAAGATTAAATAAGTTCATAGGCCCAATTCGTGAACCTGCGTCTGGACCAAACTGCTTACTTTAGACCTAATTATTTGTTTCCTTTGCTCTTCTAACATTATGATTTAATCTCCTTGGTTTCTTCCTCCCTAGACAATAATTACAGTGGAGTTAACTATCTTTTCATTCTGCTTCCCAAGAGAGTTAAATTTTTAAAGAGATTTTCATGTCTCCATGCTTCTTACTCCCCTCAGATTTATTTTTACATTCAAACTCTATCTCATCTTTTTGATCTCTTATTTTTTGTTACTCTCTCTAAGTAAACTTTTCCTCTGGTCTTTTCTCTTCCTAGTCATGAGCTTTAAATTTATAGCTTTGTATTCCAGTGGTGATCGCTGATTTGCCTCACAATCTACCACCCTTGTCCCCACTCCATCTTTTTCCTCAAGGTGTTCACGTTCAACTCCTAGAAGAATCACGAATTTAAGGGGTCAATTGTCATTGATTATTGTTGAAAGCCTCGATTCGTTTGCTTGTCTATGATTTTTACAATTTTAATCTCAAATCTCTTCCTCTTCTTACATCATATCATGATCTCCTCAAAGCGCTTCAAGAAGTAGTGGAAGTAATGAAAAATCCCCCTCCCATCCAATATGTAGCCTTGTTTATATAGGGTTTCTGTGTCTCCACTTTATTCGTTATGAATTTCTCTGAAATTCCTTACTTGGTTCATCCTTTTTTCTTGCCTCTTCACTTCTTTAGATGATTGATTGAATTTCTATCTTGTAACTTCCCATTTACTGTTGTTTGTTGAATTCCATTTCTCATATTTCAGACCGTGTATGGGTGTTTTGAAAGAGTTGGTATGACTTCCTCTATCACGTCTATTGACTGGTGCTAAATTAATTTTGTTTCGCTATTTGACTAATTTTGTAAATATTTTTGAAATTGGGAAAATTTTTTAATTTAAAAAAACTCTGGTGGACTTATTTAGAAATTTATAATGGTTAGATGAAACCTAGGTCATCCCACCAGCAATCATTCAGCCGCCGAAACCCATTTCTTCCTTTTTCTCTCAACTTTAAAAACTCAAACACCAACCACTAGCACTATTTCATTTAGTCATTATTTCATTACACTGTTTCATTAGTTTTACTCTGTGAGTTTGAAAGTTTCTCTTGAAGCTGTTCTTCAAGTCTGAAGGTAAATTCATATGTTCATGTTTTGAGTAATCGATTCCCTAAACTCAGAGTTCAATGTTTGATTAAGTCTTCTCGCCAATGTCTCTTCTGTCATAAGTTAAAACCTTAACCTTCAAATTTCTATTATTGTCTGAGTCTTCTATTGATTTTGATTTGTCCGTTGTTTAGGCGATGAAGTTAGTGACCGCCAGCCGGAGTAGTCCTACTGTTGGATTAGTGTATTATGGTTAGTAGCCATGTTTAAGCCCTCACTTGTATCTGTTATTGTCTGTTGTGTGTTGCATTAACTTGGAATAACCTATAGTGCAATGAACTTAAATCTGAAATCTATAGAATGCTTTAACGCTTCTTTTTATGCTATTAGTATTATTGTTATATCATTACTGAATGCACTGCTGCAAGTATCTATTGTTAAAAGATATAACCTGTTATAATCTAAACTAAGCCCTATCTGAGCTATGATAGTGATAAGACCGGCAATGTTGTAGGGATTAGATGTATACATCGATACGTAAAAAAGTACAAGCCCTGTTGCCTTCTAGATATGACGACATCAACTTTATTTGGAGCTTTGCTCAACCTTCCTAGGGTCTCTAGCCCATTTTCTGGAGCTTTTCTCACTTTGTAAGGGGTCTATGACCTATTTTCTGTTCCTGATTTTGTTATCAAACTAAAGACGCGCAAATAATCTGAAATATAATACTTTAGTGGATGATAAGAATCTGGTAACACTCTGTAATTTGTTATATTCTGTAATATGGAATCAACTATTAAATTCTGTAATTTGCATGACAATCTGATATACTCTAGCTTATATATTTCATTCTCTGTAAACTTGATGTAATCCGAGCCTAATAAGGCTGCTTTCTTTGAGATTTGATGCATTCTGGACAAGTAATGTATATTATGTGAACCTGATGAACTATTGTGTTTGTATGGATGAATCTGAACTGAACTGTTTGTTGTTATCGAGTTAATATATTGCCTTTAGACTAGGTTGTTGCATATATGATCAATTTGAAGAAGACTTTAAAAGTTGAAATTAAAACGAATTAGACTTAGAGTAATCAACCATCTCCTAAGTCCTTTTCCAGTTCAAGTCCCTTTTGGCGACACTAAAATCTAGCCTTAAAAGTATCGCCTAAGTCCCTCGTGATGTTAAAATCTTGACATGTTATTAAATTTAATAATGGAACATGCCAAGTAACATCTATCTTATCATAACATAGTAGTTACGGATATCGAACCGAAGGGATTACACTTAAATTGTTAACCAAGAGTTGAAATGAATCAATGTACTACTAGTTGTAACAATTCTCAAATTTAAACTAATAACAAGAATGTAAAAATTGAATAAAATAATTCAAACACACTTAGAATTAATAAAACTATACGAGGAGATCATGGTTGAACACTTATTTATTTAGATTGATACTTGATCCTTTTCTTAAGCATTTTATCAAACACTTGGAACACTAAAATATAACATGGATAAAAATATATCAATATTAGGTTCTTTCAAACTCTAACATCAAATTATCATCTACAACAATTATATATCTATAGATTGAGTAAATGATAATGAAATACAATCCAATTGAGATGATTAAAATTGATTATGTCTAGTTTCATTTTATTCACTCTTAATTCTTAGATCTAATAATGAAATTGCTATGTCTAGTTTCAATCAAGATTAAATCTATGTATAACTTGATTTTCACCAAATGAATTAAGCATTTATTACACAAAATATGTTATATTCAAGAATTCACCATTAAAGCACATAAAAAGCTTAAGAATCACAAGATCTATCTAGAACCACAAGTATTCAACCACTACAAAGTTAGCCTAGCATAGCTAAACTAATATAAGCACAATTCAACAAGTCCATATCAAAACTCTAGAAATGGAAGTAAAAGTGAAGGATTAGATGGAACTTGCAATGGAGATGATGAATCTAGAGCTTGAATCCTTGGGTATTGGTGAATTGAACTCTAATCTACACTTTTCCTCTAGGAATCCAGTCGAAGATTTAAGAGAACTTGAAGAACAAAGATGAATTCTAATCTTACTCAATTTTTAAGTGTGTAAGAGTGTTACAAAAATGATCCAAGATCCTTCTTTAAGAGTTTAAGATGAGTATTTATAGTACAATTCAAATCACACTCGAAATAGCTCCAAAAATACAAAAGACTCGTAACAGTACTGTTATCGAGTTGCATTTCGGTATAGATTTCAATATCGAGTTCGGTCTCAGCATGCAATATTCCTTCTTAGATTGTACCTAACTACGAATTCGGTAGCCAGTTCGGTGCTTAGTTTTGACAGAATGATACTCATAGGTTCAACTTCATGCCGATCTTCTCTTTCGATCTGCAATTGGTGCTAAGTTTGGGCATAAGGGTTTTTAATCTTCTCACATAATTACCAAACTGTAGTTCAGTAATGAGCTCAGTATGGAATTCAGATAGAATGATTTTAATTTGTTCACTTGCTTTATCGAGCTACAATTCGGTACCCAGTTTGGTGTTAAGTTAAGATAGAATGATTTCACTTGTGTTCTTCCAACAACGATCTGCAAGTTTGGTACCTAGCTTGGTAGCTAGTTCGGACAGAGAGAATCTTTCCTTATTGTCTTTATGAACCGAATTGTAGTTCGGTATGTAGCTCGGGATGTAGTTCAACGATCATTCTATCATTTCCTTTTCCATCTCTTTTCGATCCCCTTTTTTGCTCCAAACTTTCGCTTTTCTTCCTTGATGACTCTCAATCTACCAATTTACGTTTAAGACTTGAAAATAAGTAAAAGTATCTCAAATATATGCATTCATAAGGGAAAAATAACCAAATTCATCTAATTTCATACTAATTTTCCAAGCTCATCACCTCGCCAAGCTAAGTAAAAGATAGGCGAAACGCATTTCTAAACTAACATAATCGCCTAAGAACATTGCCAAACTAAGTAGGAATTTGGTGACACCTTCTTCACTTCACCAGTGACCATCGACAAGGTGCAGGTGATACCTCTCAAAGAGTTATCCTTTGCCAAATATCTATCGCTAAGTGTTAAGCGTCATCCAAGACATCAAACTTCTTTCGCCAAGTTTACTTCACCAAGATGAAGGCAATACCCTAATTAGTTGTGAAGCTTTGCCTAAATTCCTCTCCAATTGCTAAGTAGTACCATATCCCTTTGTCAAAAATATCGTCAGTTAGCCTCACCGAAAACCAGGTGATAGTTTCTTCTTTAGACAACTATCGTCACTCAGCCTCATCAGGAATCTCCTCAGAATTAATCTATCATTTAAACCCTCACAAAGCATTGTGGCATTCAATTCATTTATCGCCCAAATCTTCACCAAATACCCTATCACTATCAATTTTCCATTAAACTTCTTCTTCTTGAAATTTCCTTTCTAAAAAGTTATCATAAGCCTAATTCAGACTTAAAACAAATAAGTTATGGGCACTTTATATTTAGAGCTTATTCAGGGTATAATCAATCTTTTTAGCTACTGTAAATGGTAAAAGGTCTACTTACTACTCATTAAGGAACGTGGGAAGCTTTAGAACAATTCAGAGCTATTTGATTTCATTTGTACTCCTTTGTTTGTCTCTTTTCAGGCCATTAGTATGTCAGGTAAGTTGCATTTGTTGTGTGTTCATGCTTAATTATTAATCTAAGAAGCATTGTATGTGTGTGGATGTTGGGCATTAGCTTACTAACCAGACATTTAATAGTCCGACTCTATTGCTTCTTCATTTTTATTTTGTATGTTAATTTTCCTGATCGGGACGGAAAATGTTTAGTTCAGATAGTCAGGTGGAGTAGCAAGGACACATATATATCACTCCATGCATCGATTTTGACATTGGTTTATATATTTTCTTTAGCTCTTATTTTGTATCGGATTTTTATGTTATATTTTACTATTTTAGTTGTAAACTGGATTATAAACATTATGTTTACAGATTCTGTACTCAATGGTTTATAACTTTAATGATTTTGTATTCAGATGATTTAAGTTATGAATTTCGATTAATGACTCAATATGCTATTTCAATCTCAGATTTCTGTAATCTAAATTCTGTTTGATATTTTATATATTATGCATGTTTGATCACTGTTATTCTATATACCCACTATCTATTATGGGTGTCCGCATCCCTGCATCTATCTATAAGGTGTGGGTTCGGCCGTTACATCCTCCGATGTTAGGCTCGAGATTATTTTCTTGGAAACATTGCTCTGGTCACCTGATTTCTTGTTTTAATTAAATCATGTCACTTTCGTTATTCCTTCCTAATTATGCAGATTTGGTTAGATTGCTTTAGGATTTTGTGGGAAGCTTGATTTATGGGCCTTGTATGTTTTGGGCTTCATGGGCTTCTGTCCATTTAACTTATTTCACACTTTATATTAACAACAAGCCCTAGTCTTGGTCAATGGGTTTTAAGCCTAGCAGATGTGAACCACATTTACTATAAGCCTACTATTTTTAATTCCTGTCTTCAGCCCATTATTCTAAAACCTAATTTTCTAGTAAGGATCCAACCATCACTAGATTGGTACTTGCAATTGTTTCATTTCCACTACTAGTCAAGTCATGATTTCCAATAGTTAATTTTCAAATCTTCCTCCTTCCCTAGGTGAGTTTGCTCATCACATTAGTCCTTCATCCCCTATCATTCTATTTCTCTGGGTAATATTGTCTCACTTTTTTTTCCTTTCAGTGTGAGGTTTTTACTTTAAGAGACTATTTCCTGTGGTGATTGTTGCTTTACTTCGTTACCTCCTAGCCTTTTTGTGTGCTCCAGCTTCTCTTCAGGTAACCCTTTCAACCTTTTTTTCCTTCCTTTATATATATCTATAAATATATATTGCCTTTTGTCTTTAGATCACTTATGCTACTTTGAGCGTAAAGCGGCTGTTGAGAAGAATTACTAATGTTAATGAGGATCTAAAAATCAAGCACTAGGAGACTATGTTTGAATTATTCTCTAACACTTTGATTTTGAGAGGTTGCAGAAGAAATTTTCTTCCATATAAGCCGAGTTAAATAATGCACGTGATTTAAACAATTTCCCTAAATAATCTACTTGGTCGATTTGAGGCCAATATTGAAAAAGAGATAGCCAAACTTCAGAAACTTGAATCTCAGTCTAGTTCCCTCGTTGTGAAGGATTTTAAATGCCTCAAGAGGAGATTCTCCCCCTCTTTCTTGTCTTTCATTCATCTTTATTGAGCATTGTCGCCCTTCAATTTCAAGTTCTAGGCATTCAATCTCATTCCACTGATGAAAAGAATGTTGTTGATGAAGATTGTTACTTCAATGATGATACTTGATGTTCATCCTTTGCCATATCTTAATTGGGGCCTATTGTTCTTGTTAGGAGATTTTAATCTTCAGTTTGTACTTTCACGGACAGATTTTGGGTCTAGTTGGATCTAGGGGTTAACTTAACATATTTCTGTGTCATTTTAAGGCAACTTGTGTAAGGCCTAGAAAATTCGTTTCTTGTCTGTTCAGGACTTGCAATGGCATTCTGGAAAGGGAATTGCGAGATGGAAAATTTTTAGTTTGCAATAAGATGCCGAAGGCCGTGTTGCACAGTTAACTGACCCAAATCGAATTATTTTAGTGGTCAATTCTGACTTTTTCTATTTTTTCCAGTTTATGGGTCCCTCATTTCAGCAGGATTTCTAATTTATTTTGGTTTCCTTTGCACTACCAAAATGACTTACGTTATTCTTAACCTTGTCAAGCAATAATACTATATATTTCTCTCAGTTTGAGATTTGGCCTTTCCATTCCCTTGGATTAGGGCTATCAGTGTCCCAATCAAACGTTATAGGGGGATTTTGCGTCATTTTACCTTCTTGTGTAAGTTATTGGAATTTCCTAATACTATAGGGAGGTTTTAGGAATTGTTCGCGAGTATATAAATTAAGTTGTAACCCTAGGCAATCAGATTTGTGCCTTTATAAGAATTAGAGAGAGGGTTTTGAGAGCAAAGTCATCAGTTTGGGCGAGTTGAATTGGTGGTGTTAACATAAGGGTAATAGAATCAGTTCTGTCTTCGTGTCCATGAAGGTAAGTCAGTTTGATTGTAGGATTTAGGTTTTAGGGTTTTCCAAATTGTCTCTGATCGTCACTATTCTGTTAGGGTTTCAGAATCTGCACTAACTCGCATTTTGGCCGCTCTTATTGTAGCGGAAGGTGCGGCGGAAGTCACGAACCAGGACGAGGAGTAAGGACTCTGTCGATTGCTTGTTCGTCGGAGGATAGGTTAGTACCTTGTTTTGTGTCCTACAGATTTTGTGCTGGTTGTTGTTTGTTATGCAAATGACTATTGTGTATCGTTGTGGAATCTATTTTGGAACCCCTAATATTGCTGTCTAGACGATCATAGTATGGATAGCCTGTAAATTATATACTGTAATATGCTGCAATGTAATTTAACTTAAAATAAAAATGATATTAATATGACAGGAAGTTTTAAATGGATGATGATCTGAGCGGAACTCTTAAATAAACTGAATACTGTTAATGGATTAATGCCCTTAGGTCGGTCTTTAGTAGAATCCATAGCATGACTAGGGATAGAGGTACCTCGAAATAACAGACTTAACCGGCTTGAAGTGTCAATTCTAGTATGTGATCGGCTTGGGCCATACAGGGCTTCGGCCATATATGAGATATCTGATTGTTTCCCTTTTTCTGTATATAGCTACTAGAGCATTAATTGTTATTTGACTAAACTGGAATATGTTTGCTGCTTGGTAATTCTGTGATAGCTGTGGTGTTAATCGGATATCTACAAAGGCTGGTAAAACTATTGTTTGATGATTGAAGTGATAATACTAAAGTGAACTTTTAACTTGTGTGTTGTATGTTATTGTTTTAGCTTAAAAACAACACAAAAAATGCTAGGACCCGATCATACCTTAAATCTAATACATAGGACCTCTATTAGTACAACCTGAATTGTTAATTACGATAAATGAATAATACAAGTTTGTTGGCTAAATCGGATAATTTCATAATCTGCTGATTGTAGCTTGAATGATGTGATCTCTGCCATAGAGAGTTCTAGAGAACTCATAGGGCCTTGCATCGTGAGCTCCCAAATATTAGACCCAAGTTTAGAGGCATTGTGTGTGGCTGTTTGGAACTTGAGTTACTAACTAGACTTTGTAGTCTAACGTTGTACTTTCTTCCTTTTTCTATTTCTTCTCTATGTGGAAATCCCTGAACGGGTACATGTACATCGATCTATTAGGAGATGGTTATCGCATCTGGAGCACGAGCATGCATATGAAATCTGCATATTTTACATTATTTAGACATTTAGTGTTTTTCGAGATATGCTAGATTTGGAATTATTAACTGTTATTGGGTCATTTAAACAGTGTAATAGACTATTTGAGATATTGTCTTTTGAATACTTGGTTAGTTGCTGAAATTTAGAAATGTAAACGCTGTATTTGATTTTGGATATTTTTCTGTTTAATGGAATTATTGCTAGTGTTTGGGATTTTGAAATATAAAAAATTATTAGGTATTTATATAGCATTAGAATTGCATTATTTCTGTTACAGGGTTATATCTATATTGTAATGATAGGCCTTCCGTCCTGTTTTGCACTAGGGTGGGGGTTTTTCGTTACATTTATTGGTATCAGAGCACTGGTTCTCAGCTGCTTCTGTTTGTGTTTGATTGCATTAGAATAGGATTGATTGCTGCAATTTTTTTCATGACATACATTCATACATGAAGCATAACATGATGGAACTTAGCCTAACGATCGATTACCTGCTACATTTTAAATATAGACATAGTACAATGGTTGGTACTCGACGTCAACTACCTTTTAGTAATAGTGTCGGTAGGGGTGTTAACCTTGAGGAAGAAGATGAACTTGGAAGTCCGGTAGGAAGAGGTAGGGGACGTGGACGTGTTCTTATAGCGAATGATCGTACCAATAAAGGGGAAGGACGTCATATGGATCCGGCGGCCATTCAAGCTTTGGCTTTTCCTGACATTGCTCAGTTTACGGAAGGCGTGCAAAGGGGTGAGACTGGTGGAGAACCCAGTCAGGAGAGGGCAGCTATTGAAAGGTTGCCAAAGAAAAAGATCGAACTATTTAATGGGACTATTGAAGAAAGTCCTGGGGTGGCTGAAAACTAGTTGAATGACATGATCTGAGTGTGTGACGAAATCCACTGCAACGATGAGAAAAAGTTAAAATGCCTAGTTTCTCTCTTTCATAGTGATGTTGTCCATTGGTGAGAATCAGTTGCTCTTACTGTTCCAGAAGAAGAACTAACTTTTGAGTTCTTTGTTGAGGAGTTTGCAAAAATTATGTTGGTGAGGTGTTCCTGGAACAGAGGAAGATGGATTTCATGCACTTGAAGCAGAGAGGTGACTCGGTGATGGAGTACAAAGTGAAGTATGTGAAGCTTAGCCGATATTTTCCCGAACTAGTGGCTACTTAGAGAGAATAGTGTCATAAATTTTCTAATGGGCTTCACTTTGAACTTCAGAATGCCTTACTTACTCTTGAAACTGAGGATTTTCAGAAGGTTGTGAGTGCTGCTATTAGGCAGAAAATCTTCAGTAGAGAATTAAGGGGGCTGATAAGAGGTCTCAAGATCAGAGAAGCGGGTTTTCAGCTGTTGGGAGCACTTAGAGTAAGAAAGCTAGATCCCTACTTGAGGGAAGCCGAGGTGGGTACAATAGTAGTTGAGGTGGTCTTAGTAAAGGCAGAGGCAGAGGAAGCTTCCCAACTCAATTTGTAGCTAGTGCTCCATCAGCTGCAAGATCTGAAAAATTCCTACCCTCTGTGTGATACTAGTGGTAGACCTCATACAAGAGAGTGTAGGAAACTCATAGGTGCTTATTATAAATGTGGGTCTAAGGATCATTTTCTGCGTAACTATCCTCAGCTTAACAGAGAGAATTCTACAGCGCCAACATCTGAAGCAGGGTAAGTTCAGAGGGGAAACCGATCAGCTACAAGTCAGGCTGGTGGGGCTAGGAGTGTACTGACTGGGGGCACCGCTAACAGGCCTGGAGGGCGTGAGCCTGCGCGTACTTACACTCTTTGAGCCAGGGAAGAGACAGATACTCCTGATGTTGTTGCAGGTACATTTTCTATCCTTGGAACTCCTGTATTTATTTTGATTGATCCCGGTTCTACTTTGTCCTATATTTGTAATAATGTGTTAGAGAGTAAGGGTTGGAAACCTTTAGATACTGAACTTGATTTAGTGGTATCAAATCCCTTGGGTAACTGTGTGGTCGTGAATAAGGTGTTCAGAGATGTGTCGTTGGTTATAGGAGAAGTAAAATTTTTAGGGGATATGCTTAAATTGAAATGTAGGGAATTTGATGTTATATTGGGTATGGATTGGTTGTTTAAGCATGAGGTTGTAATGGAATGTAAGGCGAAGAGAATCACGTTACAGTCTCCTAGAGGTTGGGTTACTTTTACTGGTGATAGATAAAATACGCTAGATAAGGTCGTGTCTGCAGCCTTGGGGGATAGAATGATCAGGCCGGGGTGTGCAACGTTTCTTGCTCCTGTAGTGGATATGGAAAAACTGAGGTCAGACGGAAAATTTACACCAACCGTCGGAGAGTTTCTAGATGTTTTCCGGAGGAGTTACCCGGATTACCTCCAAATCGTGAATTTGAGTTTGGAATTGATCTTGTCCCTGGGGCCACACCGATTTCAATGACTTCATACAAAATGGCTCCTGCAGAGTTAAAAGAGTTGAAAATGCAATTGCAGGAATTGTTAGATAAGGGTTATATCCGTCCTAGTGTGTCTTCGTGGGGGGCGCCGGTGTGGTTTATGAAGAAGAAGGATAATTCTTTCAGGCTATGTATCGATTATTGGCAGCTGAACAAGCTGACGATAAAGAATAAATACCCACTCCCTAGAATTGATAACTTGTTTGATCAGCTTAAGGGCGTAGGGGTTTTCTCAAAAATCAATTTACGGTCGGGATACCATCAGTTGAAGGTAAAAGCACAGGATGTCCATAAGTCGGCTTTTAGAACAAGATATGGACACTACGGGTTTGTAATGATGCCATTCGGACTGACCAATGCTCTGACGGTCTTTATGGACCTCATAAATCGTGTTTTCAAACCTTATCTAGACTGGTTTATGGTGGTTTTCATAGATGACATTCTGGTATATTTGAAAGACAAGAAGGAACATGATGAGCATCTCAAAATAGTCTTACAGATGTTAAGGGAGAAGAAACTGCATGCAAAGCTATCGAAATTGAGTTTTGGATGGAATAAGCATTCTTGGGTCATTTGATTACGAAAGATAGAATTCAGGTGGATCCTAAGAAAATAAAAGAGGTGGTAGCTTGGAAACCGCCAACCAATGCGACCGAAGTGAGAAGTTTCCTTGGCTTGGCAGGTTATTATCGTCATTTCATTAAAGGGTTTTCTTCCATTGCTGGTCCATTGACCAAACTGTTACATTAAGGGGTGAAGTTTGAATGGACTAGTAAATGTCAAGAGCGGTTTATGTTGTTGAAGAAGTTACTCACTGAAACTCCTGTTCTTGTCTAGCCAGTTGAAGGGATTGATTATGTAATTTGCAGTGATGCCTTGTTGAATGGATTGGTTTATGTTGTGATGCATGAAGGGAAGGTTATAGCTTATGCATCTTGTCAACTTAAACCCTATGAATGCAATTATCCAACACATGATCTAGAATTGGCGGCTATAGTTTTGCACTAAAAATTTGGAGACACTATTTGTATGGTGCTAAGTGTTATATCTAACTGATCATAAGAGCCTTCAGTACCTTCCTACTCAGAAAGAGCTGAATTTAAGGCAGCGCCAGCGGGTGGAATTTTCGAAGGAGTATGATATTGTGATTAACTACCACCCTGGTAAAGCTAATGTAGTGGCTGATGCTTTAAGTAGAAAGTCAATGTATGCATTAGTAGCAATGATGGCAAGGTTGAACGTTGTAGATAGTGGAGTGATGGAAGAATTAGTGGTTAAATCGACCTTTAAACCGTGAATTCTGGCAGGCCAACAGGTTGAGAGTGAAGAGATGACTGCTTTATTGCAGAAGATGGGTAAAATGAAAGAACTGAACCGTAAGGATGATTGTGGGTTGTATTTCCTGGACAGGTTGTATGTTCCAGAAACAGAAGGAATTCGAGGAGAGTTGTTAGCAGAAGCACATCAGCAGGTTTTTGCCTTACATCCCGGAGCTACCAAAATGTTTCACGAGTTGCGAGCATTATGCTGGTGGCTTGGTATGAGGCGGGATATTTTGCAATATGTAGGGAAGTGTCTTACATGCCAGTAGGTGAAGGCAGTTCATCAAGTCCCTTCGGGATTATTGCAATCTATTTCAAATCCGGAGTGGAAATGGGATGAGGTGACAATGGATTTCGTGGTGGGACTTCAATTAACCCAAACTAAGCATGATGCAGCCTGGGTTGTAGTGGATAGACTTACTAAGTCTGCTCACTTTATTCCAATCCGAGTTGATTATTTGATAAAAAAATGGCTGAAATTTATATCAAGAAAGTAGTGAGATTGCATGGGGTACAATCATCAATCATATTTGATAGGGACCCTCGGTTCACATTTAGGTTTTGGTCTAAATTTCAAGAGGCATTGGCAACAAGGCGGAAACTCAGTACTGCCTTTCACCCTCAAATGAATGGGCAATCTGAAAGAGTTATTCAAATTCTGGAAGATGTGCTAAGGTTTTGCATTTTAAAGTTTGAATCGAGCCGGGAGAAATATGTGTCATTGGTAGAATTTACTTGTAATAATTTGTACCATGCAAGTATTCAGATGGCTCCTTATGAAACTTTGTACGGAAGAAAATGTCGAAATCCTTTGTGTTGGATAGAATTGGGTGAAGGCAAAATAGTTGGTCTAGAGATTATTCAAGAAGCAGAGGTGAAGGTGAAATTCATTAGGGAGAAACTTAAGGAAGCCGCAGATCGACAGAAATCATATGTTGATTTGAAGCGGAGGGAAATTGAATATGAAGTCGGGCAGAAGGTTTTTTCTTAAAGTGACCCCTTGGAAGAAAGTTATGAGGTTCGGAAGAAGGGGTAAATTGGCACCTCGTTTCATAGGGCCATACGAAGTTTTGGAGAGGATTGGACCAGTGGCTTACAGCTTGGCATTACCACCTGAATTAGCAAAGATACATAACGTATTTCATGTGTCTATGCTTAGACAGTACAGGTCTGCTCCATTCCATGTAATTTCAGCCCCTGAGATTGAACTGCGATCAGACTTATCGTATGAAGAAGAAAAAGTTAAAATTTGGCCAGAGATGTAAAAGAATTGAGGAGGAAATCAGTGCCTTTAGTGAAGGTGTTGTGGCGGAATCATGCGGTTGGAGAGGCAACGTGTGAGTCCTCACTCCTCGTCCATTAAGGGCATGCAATAGCTTTCTAGAAAGCAAATTATGAAAAAATTTTAGTTTGCAACAGGATGCCGAAAGCCGTGTTGCACAGTTAACTGGCCCAAATCGAATTGTTTTAGGGGTCAATTCTGACTTTTTCTATTTTTACCAGTTTTCGGGTCCCTGATTCCAGCAGGATTTTTATTTTATTTTGGTTTCCTTCGCACTACTAAAATGTCTTACGTTATTCTAAACCTTGTCAAGCAATAATACTGTATCTTTCTCTCAATTTTAGATTTAGCCCTTCCATGCCCTTGGATTAGGGCTATCAGCGTCCCAGTCAAACGTTATAGGGGATTTTGCATCATTTTACCTTTTTGTGTTAGTTATTGGAATTTCCAAATACTATAGGGAGGTATTAAAAATTGTTCGCGAGTATATAAACTAAGTTGTAACCCTAGGCAATCAGATTTATGCCTTTATACGAATTACAGGGGAATTCTGAGAGAGAGGGTTTTGAGAGCAAAGTCGTCAGTTTGGGCAAGTTGAATTGGTGGTCGTCACAGAAGGGTAATAGAATCAATTCTGTATCCGTGTCCGTGAAGGTAAGTCAGTTTGATTGTAGGATTCGGGTTTTAGGGTTTTCCAAATTGTTTCTGATTGTCATTATTCTGTTAGGGTTTCAGAATCTGCACTAACTCCCATTTTGGCCGCTCTCATTATAGCGGAAGGTGCGGAGGAAGTTGCGAACCAGGACGAAGAGTGTAGACTTTGTTGATTGCTTGTTCATCGGAGGATAGGTTAGTACCTCGTTTCGTGTCCTACATATTTTGTGCTGGTTGTTGTTTGTTGTGCATATGACTGTTGTGTGTCGTTGTGGAATCTGTTTTGGAACCCTAATATTGCTGTTTAGACGACCCTAGTATCGATAGCCTGTAAATTGTATTCTGTAATATACTGCAATGTAATTTAATTTAAAATAAAAATGATATTAATATGACAGACAGTTTTAAATGGATGATGATCTGAGCGGAACTCTTAAATAAACGGAATACTGTTAATGGATTAATGCCCTTAGGTCAGTCTTTAGTAGAATCCATAGCATGCCTAGGGATAGAGGTACCTCGAAATAACAGACTTAACCGGCTTAAAGTGTCAATTCTTGTATGTGATCGGCTTCGGCCATACAGGGCTTTGGCCATATATGTGATATATGCTTGTTTCCCATTTTCTTTATATATCTTTTGGAGCGTTAATCGTTATTTGGTTAAACTGGAATATGTTTGCTGCTTGGTAATTTTGTGATAGCTGTGGTGTTAATCGGATATTTGTAAAGGCTGGTAAAACTATTGTTTGATGATTGAAGTTGTAATACTAAAGTGAACATGTAACTTGTGTGTTGTATGTTATTGTTTTCGCTTAAAAAGAACACAGAAAATGCTAGGACCCGATCATACCGTTAATCTAACACATAGGACCTTTATTAGTACAACCTGAATTGTTAATTACGATAAATGAATCATACAAGTTTGTTGGCTAAATCAGATAATTTCATAATCTGCTGATTGTAGCTTGAATGGTGTAATCTCTGCCATAAGGAGTTCTAGAGAATTCATAGGGCCCTGCACTGTGTGCTCCCAAATATTAGACCCGAGTTTAGAGGCATTGTGTGTGGCTGCTTGGAACTTAAGTTACTAACTAGACTTTGTAGTCTAATGTTGTACTTTCTTCCCTTTTCTATTTCTTCTCTTATGTGGAAATCCCTGAACGGGTACATGTACATCGATCTATTACGAGATGGCTATCGCATCTGGAGCACGAGCATGTATATGACATCGGCATATTTTACATTATTTAGACATTTAGTGTTTTCCGAGATATGCTAGATTTGGAATTATAAACTGTTATTGGGTTATTTAAACAGTGTAATAGATTATTTGAGATATTGTCTTTTGAATACTTGGTTAGTTGCTGAAATTTAGAAATGTAAACGCTGTATTTGATTTTGGATATTTTTCTGTTTAATGGAATTATTGTTGCTGTTTGGGATTCTGGAATTTAAAAAATTATTAGGTATTTATATAGTATTAGAATTGCATTATTTCTATGACAGGGTTATATCTACATTGTAGTGTCAGACCTTCCGTCATGTTTTGCACTATGGTGGGGGTTTTCCGTTATATGTACTATTTCACATATCTTTTTGAGCTTGTAATATTTTAACTTTTTAATTTACTTGCCTTTGGATTTTGATAATGCCTGGCGTGATTAGCTTATTTAGCTATGAAATTTTAGGATCTTTTTCCTTGTTTTGAGGTTTTTTTTTTTTATCTTATTCCCAGGCCTCAAGCTTGAATTTTATGATTTATAGAGTTGTTCATGGTGTAATTTTATGCATATGATATGTCTCTGTCTCGTATTTCTTCCCGTCAATTGGTATTATAGGGACATCTTCTTTATCACCAATTCAATATATTGTGCCTTTTTATGACTTCAATTATCAAGGTTTATTTTAATTTCCCTTGACCTTTGAATTCACAATCCAGCCAAGTCACTACTCTCAGCAATACTATTGGGATTGCTTTGTAATAACAATTTATCTTTAGATTGAATAAATCACCCATGCTTTTATGTTTGTCTTTTGGGTTTGTTGGAATTTTTATCCTTGCTCACTTTGGCATCATTACATTTGATGACGTTAAGTTGACATCTTTGAGTTACTTGAAACTATTTCCGTAGCTTCAGTTGCACATGAAGTGAGTGGTTTTGAGTTTTTCGATGGGTGAATAAGCTTCATCAATATTTACATACACAACATTGGGACAAATGATCACTCGTGAATAATTCTTGTGTGCTTGTAATGTTCGAACCCTAGTCCAAAAAACTGGTGTAGGAAAACGGACGCCATAATATACAGACAACAGAAATTAAGGACAAATAAAAAGCATTTATACATAGAGTCAACTCTGAAATATCAACCTGAATATTAAAACTAAACATTCTAAAATTCAATTAATCTGAATACAAAATAAATTGTGCAGCGTTACATTATCCAAAAATTGGTCTAAATCAACTAAACATATAATCTGGGAGTATAAATTTAACTTTGCTTACAATCGAAAATAAAATGAAAATCCAATATAAAATCCGAAAGTGACAAATTTGAAATTAAATGCTAGAATAATAAAAACTAAATGGCAAAGTTGATGTATGCGAATGATATGTGTATCATTGCTACACCATTTGACTGTCTAAATGCAATATTTTCCATCCCGATCAGGAAAAGTAACATATAAAACAAAATGGATAAAGACAACAGGATTAGACTATCGAATGTCTGGTTAGTAAGCCAATGCCCAACATCTACACACATTATGCGTCTTAATTAAACAAAAGTAACATGAATACACATCAAATGCAGCCTAACAAAACATACAAGTAATGTGAAACGAAAGCAAATGGAGAAGCTCTAAATCCAACATCTCAAAATTTATCTAAAACTATCCAGATTTGTTATTTTGCAGTATTTAAGTACTCTACAAGGGTCGAATACCATAAAAGGCTCTAAAACTTAAAATGGTACTAACTTACTCGTTTTAAGTTTGATTTATGTCTATTATACATTCTCGGGAATGGAAAACAAGATGAAAAACTATAGAAGTGTAGCTAAGGCCGTGAGCTAGAGTCTCATCAAAATAGGTCAAAATCCTACATTTATGGGGTCAAATTAGCTAATCACTATTTTTAACTAGCCTAGTCCAATTTATTTTGGTCGTTTTAACTTTTAAACCATATATTAGACATTGCCCAGAATTTATGTTAGAGTCTGAAAACATCAAAATAGTTTAAATAACCTAACAAATGGCGAAGTTATTTGACGACGGATTATCTACCTAGGAAGGTGTCACTAAATTCTAGCGATAGGTAAGTTCTTTGGAATGGCTATTGCCAAAAGTACCATGCCTAAGGTGAAGCATATATGGCAATAGTAGGGTGCAATTATAGTGTATCGCTTAACACTTGGTGATGCTGATTGGCGACAACATGTCAACTAAATAAGGTATCACCTGAATTTTGGCGATGGGAGAAATTTTTTAGGATGGCTATCATCAGAAATACCACGCCGAAGGTGAAGCATATCTGGTGATAGTAGGGTGCAGTTGAAGGGCATCGCCTGACAGTTGACGAAACAGATTAGCGACAACTTATCTACTAAAGAGGGTGTCGCCTAAATCTTAGCGATGGGGAAGTGAGTGGTGATGGCTATTGCTGGAAGCAATCCAGCTCAAAAAATGGACAAAAAAATAGGCAGTGGAATCAAAAAATAGAGTATTAGCAAACCAGAATATATATATACTTCCTCCGCTTTTTTTTATCTGCTACACTTGCATAGTGTTTACTATTCATTCATCAATTTTGTTTTCTATATTGTTACTTATGTATAAGGAAAAATATATTCAAGTGGGATCTTGTTTTATTCATCTTAATGTCTACTTTCTAAATATAAAATTTTTATAACTTTTAGTTGTATATAATTAAAGATATTTACTGTTAAAATTAAGTCTCGAACAGTGTGCAAACAGAAAGTGTAGTAAATAAAAAAAGCAGAGGAAGTATATATATTTATCAAATTTTAGAGTCTATCTGTCCATTATAAATATGATATTCCAGAGTACATCAGCCCAAAATATATATTAGAGTTTAGAGTATATCAGTTCAGAATATATATCAGATTTCAAAGTACATTAGGTTATTATTATGTCCGTCTAGTTTAATAATGAAATTAGGGGCAGAAACTAATAGTGAGAAAAAAGCTCCAGAAAATAGGTTAGATATCCTAGATGGATTGATATCATCACATCCAGACAGAAAGTAGGTAATTCAAGACCTGTACGTGATTATGTATCGATGTTATATCTATCCTACAATATGTCAGCCTTATTGTATTATACCATGGACATGGCTTAAGTCAGTTTATAATAGCTTTTAATTTATCATTCTGTCAGTAGCAGTTAACTCCAAATTAACATAACAATATATTTCCAGTAATTTTAGCAGAGCAATCCCAAACGCAGGACAGAACATAATCAATTATAAATCAGTTTACAATGGAACAAAATCGATAACAGGTTGCAGCAAAAAAAAACTAATCAAATTCAATTCTAGATATATATTTATAGTTCCAGTTCGATGCATCACAGAAACAAAAAAAAACAAAAAAAAAACATAATTATGGGGGCTTAAACATGGCTACTAACTGTAATTCACTAATCCACCCGCAGAACTACTTCGTGTAATGCTCGATAACACTGTCGCCTAACAAAGATTAGATCAACGAAAATCAATAACAGACTCAAACAAAATTTCGTAGGTTAGGGTTTCAAATTTCGCGGATTCAGAATTAGATAAGAGACTAAGGAACTATATTGAAAACTTGTAGTTTGAAAACCCGAATAAACCAGAACTTAGACCTACAAGATTACCTTGAATTTGAGAGAAAATAAAACCAATGAACAACCTACAGAATTCCCTTCGAATAGTTAGAATTATTTGGATGAAAATAATGAGTTGAAAGCTTTGGTTAGGATTTATTCTTTGAATTCGGAAGAAAAGAAAGCGAGGAATTCTAGTGGTTTTAGGGTTCTAAACGTGAAACCTAATTTTTACCATTCTTAGTGTAAAATTTTCAACAAACCCCACCAGAATTCCCTTAAACAAAAATTGACCCACTTTGAAGAATAATTACAAAGTCTGTGAAAAATCTCCTTTTATTTCAAAATTATCCTCTGAACAAAAGTCAATCAAATAATGAAATAAATTAGCCTCAACTTACGGATGTGACAGTGCTATTGTACTTTTCTAAATTTAAATGCATAATTGATTCTAATCATTTTTCATTGGTATTATATCTTCAAGTGCTCCATGCTCATTCATTTTGAACTACTCTAACTTGTAAGCCCCAGGTTGAAGCTTCACGTCCACTTGGTATAGTCCTTCTCAATTTGCACCGAGCATTCCATCTTCTAGCCTCTTCGTACTCATTTTTACCTTGCTCAGTAAATAATCTCCTTTATGTAGCCTTCTTGAACTAACTCGATCGTTATAGTGTGTTGCTATCCTTATTTGGTAAGCCTCGATTTTTTCGGTTGCTAACTTTCTTTTTTTCTTTGAGGAGATTTAGCTCGCTCGCCATCTTTATTTATTCTCTTCCTAGTTGAGATTTTTTACTCTTGGTGTAATAAGCACCAACTTTGTTGGTTCCATGGCCTTCAGTCTGAAAATATTATTGTATTCTTTTAACTGGTTGACCACTTATTCCTTTGCACTACTATCCAGACTTCTCCCAATTTTTACTATTTTGGTCGCATCACCAACTCAAACTCATACTTCTTCAATATCTTCACTCGTTTTATTTTTATCGACAACTTTCTTGGGTCCAACACCACGATATTTTATCTTTTAACCGAATTTGCAAAAACTTTTTGGATGCGATCATTCTTGCGATCTCATAATGGATGTCTCACATCCCTCATTACTTTGTCTTTCCTTCCTGTGTTTATTCCTACTCTGTACTCCATGACTTGATATAACGTTGGCGATTATGTCACTTATTATTGTCTTTTTATTTGATATTTCTCATTAGTTTGAATTTGATTTAATGCCCCGGTGTATTCTTCCTGATAAGTCTCCAGGTTTCTTTCATCGAAGAAATCCATAGCCATCCTACTTTCAAATTCCACCAAAAATTTTGCAATGTCTCCTTAGCCCCAAATACACCTAGCTACATAACCTAATTATGGTATTTAATAACATAATCCTTTAAGGCTTCATTTTCCACTCACTTGATCTTGTAACACCCGAACCCCCACCCCGACGGAATGGACGCGGAGAACGGATGTCACATGCAGAACTGAGCGAACGACAGATATAAATACATACATACAGAACAGAAACACAATTAAGAATCAATACTGAAATATCTTATTATTCAAAAGCGTTCCAAAAACAGATAGTTCAAATACAAGTCCCAAATAAATGAAATTGAAACCGAAATATTCAGATTGACGGATTAAAAATAAAATCCCAAAATATATGCAGTGGTTACAGTTCCAAAGTCTATAAATAAATTCAAGTCTGAAATAAAAATATGAAAATAAGTCTTGACAAAAGATGCCAGATGATGACTGATGCTGACATGCGAGTGATATCCTACTACTCCACCTGACTGTCTGAACTCAGCAATTTCCATCCCAACGGGTTAAAAAACATACAAAACAAAAATATAAGCCATGAAGGGTCAGACTATCAATCTCTGGTTAGTAAGCCGATGCCTAACAAGCACACACAGGATGCGTCTTATTTAACATAAGAATATGCCACACGCATATGCAGATTAGTTTACAAACATGGGGTTACAGACAGAAGCAAACAAGTGATTAAGAACCCCAATTATTCAGTCATAGTGTCGTTACTTACTTCAACTCTAACCTTTTCTCTTCTTGCTCGGTTATTCGACTTTAGCATTTTGGACTTTTTTTTTCTTCCGCGACATCCCACCATTTGATTCAAGAGTTACAACATACTCATCATATCTTCCTTTATCCTTTGTTGTCCATCTTCCACGCGTTCTAGTTTGTCCTTCCCGCTATGCATTTCTTCCTCCAACTTTTCCATTTTTCTTTCTAACTCATTGGTAGCATGCTCACTGTCACGTTCTTCCTTTGACTTGGTCAAAATTTCATTACTTACTTCAACTTTAACTCTTTCCTCTATTGCTCGGCTCTTCGACTTTAGCATTTTTTTTACTTCATCTTTTCTTCTGTTGTGTACGCCATTCGATGCAAGAGTTGCAGCATACTCGTTATATCTTCCTTTATCCCTCGTTATCCATCTTTCATGTGTTCTACTTCGTTCTTCATGCTACACATTTCTTCCTCTAGCTTTTCTGCTTCCTCTTGAGTCATATTCTTCCGTTTGAGGTTCCTTGAACCTGTATTAGTATCTCAACCAAACCTTTCATTGTTCATAGTAATCCACTAGTTCTTTAGCTTCTTACGACCTGTTAGTGATAATACTTACGCAACAAAACTTTTTGTTCGCTCCCCATAGACGACGCCAGTTGTTTGAACCAGAAATAGTTTACAACAAATTGATTTGAAATTCAAATTAATATGAAAAATTGGATTCAAAATGGATTTTTAATTGAATAGGAGTAATGAGCATCAATTTGGCATTTACGATCTAATTACATCTTAGCAATTTTAGATATGAATTCTCACACTATTCTTACCTCATCTTCTCACCCCTTCTCATGATTTTTTGAAGATGAAGAAAGAAAATCAGAGAGCCCCCTTTCTTCCCTTACTTCTCTACTTATGGTATTTGATCATCCTCTTTTTTATCCTTAATCAATCCATTTATTTGGATATTAATCATTCTCTTTATCCTTTTATTTGGTCTGAATTGATTTTCTCCCTTCCCCAAGTTTCTCTTGACCTCTCATGATTTCTATTTGTCGCTATTGATTGATTTACATCTTCTTCCTCTAACCTTCCTTATGTTGTTAAGATGTTGAGTTTGTTTTCCCCGCTTCAGACCTTATTTCACCCTTTCGATATAAGCAGTTGGTTTTGATGGTGATATCATGTGAATCCTCGGTGTTGAGCTCGAGTTCTCTCTCTTTCTTGCTCCAGACGGTCTCTACTTTTTGACTTTGCTTTATCATGCACTTTTTGGTCGGTTCCTTTGTTGAATTGTGAAAGCGTTGCTTCTCTTTTCTAACACTGGCCCTGATTTTCTATTCATTCATGTGATAATATGATTTGACTCGTGATCTACTCCAATTATCTTATCGAGTTCATATTTTGCCTCAACTTATTTTAAAGTAACTCCAGATTTTCACTTGAACCCTAAACCTTAGACTTTAAACATTAATAAAACTGATGTTTTCCGACTTTTTATTTGAAAATTTAATTTATAAAGTATCAAATTTTCTGTTTTATTGTAAATTTATTTTGTTTATAATTTGAACTAATTTTATGATTGAATTAATCTTGATTATATTATTTTAATAAAAAATATATTATAATAACCCATGAATTTTAACTTATAAATTTATTTTGTTATACCAACTTTCAATAATAATTCTGAATTAATTCCATCTGAGCTGATTAGTCCTAAGAATTTATTTTATTTGAAGTGTATACATCTTTAAAAGCTCAGTTCAATCTTCAAGGTCTGAGATGAAAATTTTCTCATAGATTGATCAAAGACATCAGCAGAGCAAAGTAAATAAATATATAATTATCAATATCAGTATTAGTGACAATAATCTAAGAATGAGTATGTGTAATTTAAAATGAATATAAAGTTTTTCAATGTTGAAATTAAAGTGGACACCAATATTTGCACTACCCTAAAGGAGCATGTGGGGTCCATAATCAGATGTACTAGCAATTCTCTCACTCCAAACCCTCATAATTTGATTTTTTCACTTGCAGAAAATTTATTGAAACTGTACAATTCAGAAGAACCATTAGGTAGATTTGTCAGAAGCCATTATTGTTATTTTGTAACCTCTTCTATACTCGTCACTTTCTTCTTCTCTTCTCTATTTTTTTTTTAAATATATATAGATATATTTTAATTTCTAAGCCCTAAAATTATTCCTTATTTCATGACCACCACAGCTTGTGCCCTAAAATTAAGCAACATGGGTGTTCACAACCCAACACTAGCTTCAGATCCCCACTGTACTTGGTTCTATTTTACTCTAAATAGATTATTACCATGTTTCCTTTCCATCCAATTCTTTAATCATCATTCAAATCACATTTTTCCTTTTATTAATTATGTAAAAAATTTTATAGTTTCACATTATCAAATTTTTAATATTCAATTTTAGGACCCCAATTTTAAAATTTTAATTTTCATGAAATTGTTTTGATATTAATTTTCAATTAATCCCTCAACTTCATGAATTATCAATTTAATCTTCTACCAGACATTATTTTTGTTATTTTATGAATTATATTTACATTATATAGTTCAATTCTAATTTTTTTTTAGAAATAATTTTTCAAATTTTCGGTTTTTTTAAAAATAACTAAATTGATCATTTTACCATTCTATAAAAATCTTTTACACTTATATGTGAATATGTGAAGGTGGTGTGTGAAGAGGATTTGTAAAGTTGTTAGATCTATTTTTTAAAATCAAAATTTGGATGGCTAAAAAATATAAATAAAGTTTGAATGATTTAACTTTGAATTTTAAAACTTTATTTGATCCATTTTATATAATTTTCTCTTACAAATTTTTGGTCAATGAAATTAATTTTGCTAATGTGGAGGAATTAATTGAACATTGTAAATAAATTACTTTCATTAACCAACACCAATAAAAATGGTTTAATTCACCCAAATGAGAAATTTAAATTGATTTTTTTAAAAAAATTGGTGAACTAATTTTAAAAATATAATAAAATTCAAGTTCTAACCCAATATGCCAATTTTATTTAGAAGAATTTAGTTTTGAAATTGAAAGAAAATTGTAGGGTGAAAGTGGACAGAGAAATGTTTTGCCCTAAAAACAAGCAAACAGTGGTGTTGGAAAGAAAGGTAGCTACCTCAAACACAAGAGTTTAGTTTGATAAACAAGATAGATAGAGTAGAGAGTAGAGTCACATGGAGGAGTGTTTGGGGGTCCATTAAATGGTCCCATTTTCAAAAGGAGTCTTCATGGGCCCAATTTCCAATACTATTATCTAATTGGTCCAGTCTGGCCTTATTAAGGACCCCACTAACCCACACTCTTCTTCAAAATATTTTCATTATAAACTAGGTAACTTGTTCAAGGAGACTAATATATTATTTTAATTATAATAATAATAATGTTTATAATAAACAGTGTATAGTAATTGTCAAGTTTTTATTTGTTGGAAACATTATGAGTTATGACAATGAAATAAGAGAGAAGAAGAGTTTTGAAAGTTGTGAATAAAGAGCTGGTGGTCACTGTGTTTTAACAGTGAAATCATTACTATTCACTTGCCAATCAATTTATTTTGTAAATTTATAGTTTCTGAAAAGCTAAAAAAAAAAATAAATAAAATTTAAATATTATATGTTTTTTTTTATAAGATGAAAAACATTTATCTATTTTCTTACCTTATAAGAGACTTGTCTTACAAAACATTGGGTGCCTCAATTAGGGTTTGTTTTGTAGGTCACACATTAAGAGAAATGATAATTTATAAATTAAATTAATTGATAAAAAGAAAGAAGCCATTATTGCATAAAAGCTATGCTGGTTGTTCCCCTGACCATAACTCTTAAGGAGACCAATATATATTATTAATTATCATATTCTAAAAGGCCCACTGATTAAATTATATATATACACATCACAGTTGTACCAATTTAAAAAATAATATTTTACATTTAACATTTCATTTTCATAAGACCCACTAAATAATTTGTATTTAAAAATTTATTCATTTTTTTAAATGGTAATTGAGAATAATACAGTATTTTGTATATGTGGAAACAACACATAGTTTTTCTAAATTTCCTTTTTCAATCTACTTAATTTTTAATATTATACTATATATATATGTGGTATATTATATAACTATAGTTTTAAAATATTATTAAAAATATTTCTAATAAAAAAACATATTTTTTTATATGCAAATATATTGATTTTAATAAAAATAAATAAATAAAAAAAATCCCACATATCTACAAATATTTAATTATGATTAAAAATATTATTGAAAATTATTATTAATGCATAATTATTTAAAAAACTCGTTGGGTAAAAATTAAAGATGTTTTTAATTTAGAACTGTAAAATTAAATTATTTTTTATTCTGAAAAATTCAAAATATGACATACTATAAATTAATAATATAAATCTTGTGTATTCTGCTTCTAGTATAGGGTATAATTGAATTATTGGTACAATATTACTTAAGAGATTATGAACTATTTGGTTTCTTTGAGCAGATAATAAATGAATAAAGTTTATTTTCTTAAAAATAATTTGGAATAATTAGTAAAGTGTTATTTCAGTGAGTAGGGGACCTAAATATCAATAAATATGAGTCAGAGATAAAAACAAAAACATTTAAAATAAGTAATAAGTAAAACCCTAGTCATACATTACTCGTGATGATGATCAATCTTTATCATAATTAAGTTCTATTACAGAGTCAACTACTCTATTTATTAAGGTTTAGGTATTCTTCACCAATTTGTAAGACCATTTTTTACATGTGTCATCATTTTTATTTCAAATTTAATTTCTCATTTATTGTTATTTTTCTTTTCGAGGTTAGATCAAATACGTGTTCATATTTGGAAAAATTTTCAGTCTTCATTCAATGTCATTTTTACAGATTTACAAACTATTCACCATCATAAATTTTAATTTTTTATTTTTTGAAAAATTATATACACCAGTTTTTAAAACTATATATTTTTTAACAGTGTCATACAGCTAATATATATTTATTTAAATGGTAAAAACAGAAATTCAGTCGATACTGTGACCAATTGTATGAATACTGTTCTGCAAAGTTAATGACCAATTAGATTTTGAGTGTTGACTTTAGATTTTAAATAAATATTAACATAATTAATATGAATATTTTGCTATTGGACACTGTATTCAAGATGAGCAGAGGATTTTTAATTTATTTTTAGTTTTTGTTTTCAAATTATACAGATACGTTGGAAAAGGATTGAACACTGTAAAAATGAAACTGAAAATCAATATTTGATCTTATCAATAAAGATTGATGCAGAAAAATGGAATCAATTGTGAATCTCAATGCACAAAGACAGCTATTATAAATACGTTAGAATTTTATTTTATTTTTATTTTTATTTTAAAAATAATTTTTAAAATTTTTGAGATTTTATTTTGAAATTATTTATTTATTTTTTAAAATTCTATCAATAAACCTAATTTTTACTATGATGCTTGACTGATGGATATAGAGAATTTTCATGTGGGAAATGTATGGGTTGGATTCATTTTCATTGACATGTCTTAATTGAGTGTGAGTTTAAATTTCTAATTAATTTTGTCAAGTATTTCGGCTTAACTATAAATTTATAAATAATTGTCAACTTAAAATAACATTATTATTACTATAATTATTTATACTAAAAATATTACTATATCTATCTTTCTTAAAACAAAAAATTATAGATAAAATTGGTTTGATTTTATAATACCATGTGAATTATTTTTGGATTGGAATTGAAATAAACACAAAACCTACTTAAAATCACATACTATATAAAGCCCATAAGCCAAATACCTAATATGACTAAATTTACTAATCTCCCACCTTTGATTAACATTCAAGTAAATCACATCTAGATAAAAAAATCACCATTAAAAGCTATGATAAACTTATTATCACCTCTATATTTAAAGTTAAAATTAAAGTAATGATTTATATTGAAATAATAATAATAGCAATAAGTGAAGATGTTGGAGGTAATTGTCACATAATGTGACTTGTGTCCCTAAACATGAGCAAGTATTGAGTGTATGGTGGCATGTCCTTATATAACCACTCTTGTATTGCAAAATAGGGTCTCACATGATATATCTCTACTTGTTTCTCTTTTGGGTCCCAATTAAATTAATCACTATATTATTCATCATTTAAATTTAGGGTTTCTATTCACCCTATTGTGTGATCTCATGCCTCATCAAACCATCTACATTATGCTACTATTTATAAATCGTTATAATTAAAAAAATTCATAATTACATTTTAAAATTATCTTTAAAATATAATTCATATAAAGAAATAATTATAAAAGTGAGTTTTCTAAACTCCAAACATTAAAATTTTATTTCAATTTATAAAAAATAACAATTTAAAGTCCTAATTTTTTTTTAAAAACTTTCTTTTTAATTAATTTTTAAATTTAAAATTTTAAAAATTTATTAATTTAAATTTTTTTAAAATAATCTATTAATTGAATTCAAAATTTTAAATAAACCAAAAATAAAATATTCATTAATATAATAATAATGTCAATATTATAAAAATAACTATATAATTTATATTAAAACTATTAACTTCAATCCACCCTAAATAATCTTTAGACAACAGTCAATTTATATAAGAACTAAAACATTGATTTTTAACATTAATAAACCAACTTTTTTTTATTTTTATTTAAAAATTAAAAAATTGAAAAAAAAAAAAACAAACCCTGAAACTTCAGTTATCTTGATTGCATCCTAGTTTTCTGATGAAAATCCAAAACTGAAAAATGAACAGAAGTGCACCAAATCAAATCTGATAGAAGTAGCAGAAGTTCGATCAATCGGAAAACTTCGAACTGAAACCTTTGGAAAATAAAGCAGAACGAATAAGCAGTCGATATTGTGAGTTTCAATGCGGCAGATACTAGTAGTAGTACACAGTCTCCGATGATTAAACCTTAGCTACCATCTCTGTCATTGATTTGCTCTGCTCATGTCATCTTTTTTATTTAAAATTAAATAAACATTTTACATTTATTAATCCAATCTCCTTGTTTTCATCATCTATCATCAATCCCGATCAGACCTATCTCAATCTCATCAAACGGCTCCCATTTGTTTATCATTTACTCTGTCAAAACGCCCTATCCACATATTATTTATTTATTTTTAAATAATTTAATATTCTTCAAACCTTCTTCACAATTTCATTACTATCTATTTTTATAAACTAATAATCATAAAAACTAATTAATTTAATATAAATTTATAATTAAATACTTCAAAATTGAAAAATATTTTACTCATTATAAATTTAATTTAATTACAATTTATTAGAATAATAAAAATATTTTTCATATATTATTTTATAAAATGTCTTTCTATTTAAATTAAATTAAAAAATTTATATGAAATAGAAATTATAATTTATATAATATAATATGTAGTTACGTAAAAAAATATTAACTCATAATTGCACATGTTAAATTATATTTATATTATTAAAATTTTGTTATTTAATATGAAATGGTGAAATTTTTAACTACTTTAAAATATTATTAGCGTTTATAAAACTAAATTTTAAAAATTAAATAAATGTAAAAGTATGTATATATCTTTCTATATAAGGTATGGGTCATAACACACACATTAAATTAAGTACTATACTTACTATAAAGTCAAACGATTCATGATCATGATATACTGTTATCGATTCATTACTAGTATTAATTATACGAAACTACTTCCTCAAAATTAAGACTCACTAATGAATTTTAAATTCTAAATAAAATTGACTTCTGAAACGGAAATAAATAAAATAGAAATATTTATTTAAAATAAATAAAGTCATGCAACGTGGCGACTAAAACATGTAAAAAGCGTTGCGGATGTTGCTTTCTAAATCGCCACGTGTGAATTCAATGTCCACGCGTCGCATCTTCAAGACTTTGTCGTTTGTTTATATTAATTATGATTAGTCTCATCATTAACGATATCATTAAATTTTCGTTTAACTAGATGTGCGTGCGGTTGTCTAGTTGCCGCGAAAACGGTGTCGTTTTATTGGGTTTGGTCTGAAAAATTCTCTGAAGCCGACAAAGATACTTTTTCCAAGTTTTTGTTTTCATTTAAAGATATAAGTTTCGATTTGACGATATTGCCACTATTAAACATTCGGATGCAAGGATATATTAGTCTTTTCGATAGGGTTCGAAAGATTACGTTGAATTGAATAGTGATGTATATTAATGAGTCGCAGTCAATATTCAGAGAAGTAGGCTCGTAGTGAGTCAACTCAGTGTTTACCATATCGTAACTATGATCATGACTCGAATATTAAATTGGAAATGTAGAAATTAAAACTTGACCATATACTAAACACTCAGACATTCACATGAAGAAAACTACAGTGTACCTACTTTGGTATATCAATTTTTCAATTTTTATTTATAGCTCTAAATAATTAATTTTTAATATTTAAAATTTAAGATTTTATGCATGTATTTTTTTAATTCACATATCTATTTGAGACTAAAAATATTTATAAATTTTCAAATAAAAAATTAATATGATTACATTATTTTATTTAAATTTGTATTAGATTTATTTAAATTATCACATTGATTTAAATATTTACTCAATTTATTTTAAAAATAAGAAAACAATTAATAATTTATAGTCAAATTAATAAATTAATAATTGAAGGAGTTAATACAAAATATTAAATTATTTTTAAACTAAAAGTATATAGTTAATTCGTATTGTAATTTATAATTATTTATTTATATGTAAATATTTTAAAATAAATTTCAAATTACAAATACTAAATTTTTTATAATGAAAAATTTTATTATAATAAAATATCATTTATTTGATGTAATCTATCATGATTTTATAAAATTAATTTTATAATATTTTAATTTATATTAATCAAAATAAATTAATAAAATTCAACACTCAACCATCCAACTCTAATCCATATGTTTCAACAGTTATATAATAACATATTTTTTATTTGATTCAAATAAATATTAATTAATTTTTATTAAATCTTTTAGATTATAAGCTAATATCCATTCTATTATGATATTCTTTATAATCCATGTATTAATGTATCTTTTATAGTGAAAATATATAAAATATCACTTAATTTGGATGTAAAGAAGTATTATTTATTGGATCTTATCTTAAACTCCAATAACAAGTGTCTCTAAATGTAACCAATTTTAAAAAATCTATTTAAATTAAATAAATATTTTTAAAAAAAATTTAAAAAATAAGTATTTAAAAAAAAAAAAAAAAAAAAAGAGTAAAGATGGGTACAATTAATAAGAGTAGAAGGAGATGGGTTAACCCGAAGGTGGGTCAAGAAGTTAACCATGGATTAGAACCTCGAGTTAAAAAAGACAAGTGGTTAAGAAGGGACAACCACAAAACCCAGATTTTTATTATCAACACAACAGTCATCAACATCCATCACTACACCCCCTGCTCATCTCCATCATCACCATCTCCCTTCTTCAAACACACCATTAAACCAAACCAAAAACAAATTTCACTTTTGTTCCCTTTTTATTTTATTAATTTTTATTATTAAATGTTTAAGCCCCTCCTTAGCTTCTCCAATGGACTTGACTTCTCCCAACACTAAATCCCCACCACCACAGCAACCAGAACCAACCGAGAGCACCGAAACCGCCACCGCCACCGCTCCCGCCGCCGCTCCCGCTCCTCCGAGGATCCAGACGACTAAGCATTTGAGTTTCACTAATGGAGTCCTCAAACGACACCAAAACAACCACAACCATCAACATCACCACCACCCGATTGTCATCACTTACAAAGAGTGTCTGAAAAACCACGCGGCCAGCTTGGGAGGCCACGCGCTCGACGGTTGCGGTGAGTTCATGCCTTCCCCAACCGCAACAGCAACCGACCCCACTTCTCTAAAATGCGCTGCTTGTGGCTGTCACCGCAACTTCCACCGCCGTGAACCGGACGACATCAACTCCCCCACTCCCAACACCACCACCACCATCATCACCGCAGCCGCTAACAACAACACCGCTACAATAGAGTACCAACCACACCACCGCCACCATCCACCACCGCCACCGACTCAACCGGTACCGAACCCGCCTCCGTCTAATCGGAGTCCGAACTCGTCATCTCCACCGCCGATCTCGTCTTCCTACTATCCATCCGCTCCTCACATGCTGTTGGCACTCTCAGGCAGCCTGCAAGATCCAAGTGTCGGATTCGGATCCGGATTCGGATCCGGATCAGGGTCGCGAAAACGGTTCCGGACGAAATTCAGCCAGACGCAGAAGGAGAGAATGTACGAGTTTGCTGAGAAGGTGGGGTGGAAGATGCAGAAGAGGGACGATGAGATGGTGAATGAGTTTTGTAATGAGGTTGGTGTTGACAGGACGGTTTTGAAGGTTTGGATGCATAACAATAAGAACACTTTCGGAAAGCAATTGCAGAATCAGAATCAACAATACCATCCACCATCCAACACCAACACAAATGGTTCTATTGTCAGGTCTATTAATCTCGAGAACTGTGAAGATAAGAAGAAGGAGGACGAAGATGAAGAAGATGATGATAACAATAACCACAACAACAACAATCACTCTGGAGGACTGAATCGTCATTTCGAAAGTGTCGCGGCGGTGAATGGCGGTGGAGGCGGCTCGTCGTCGTCTTCTTAAAAAAAACGGTGTCGTTTTCGAATAAGGGTTTTAGAATTTAGCGTAAGGCGACTTTTTCTCTCTACTATTATCTATGTTCTTTTTTTTTTTCTTTTTCATTTTTTTTCTAGTTCTATTTTTAATTTTTAATTTTTAGTTTAATTAAGATTATGTTCACCACATCAAAGATAACAAGGGAGAGAAATATTTGAGCCAAAAAAAGGGAATTTATTTTGTTAATTAATTGTGTTTCTCTTTTTATTATTGTTATGACTCTAAATTAATCTAATATATTGTCTGACATAAAGAAACACCAAAGAAGTGATTAATTATAAACTTAATATAAAATGATATCTACTATTATACTTTAATGTTTGATTTGGTGAAGAATCTAAAAGTTTATTAGTTGATGATAATAAGACGTGGGAGTCAGATATTTGATTTGATTGATTAATTTTAAATTTTCTCCAATTGAGTAATGTATTATTTTAATCTACATTATCTTAAATTATTGCATTGGTTGATTAATTTATTCTATTAAAAAGTGCAAAAAAAAGGTGGGTGTTATTTTTTAATATTTATTTAGTTGTTATGGATAATTTAAGATGGATTTTAAGGTGAAATCTTTATGATTAAGGGATAATGCAAGTCGATTTGATGTTTATTTGATTATATTAAAGTGGGGTGATTGTAGTAATAGACTAGACACTATATAATTTTTATTTATTTAACTAAATTAATTTATTTATTTAGCTTTCCTTTAAAGGGAAGGTGGGTTTTTGTTTTAGAGAATTAGGGATAGGTTAATTTTTATTTATTTATTTTTATTAAAAAAAAGATTGCAATGAAATTAGATGGAAGTGACGATGATGAAAGTGACATAAAAAGGACCTTGTATTAAATGTTAGAATATTGTTGTAGAGCAAGGCTTTGGTTATTGATTGAGCCAATGCATGGGGCTTACTGGTGTCACTATTAGTCTTTTTTTTTTAACCCCACCAAACACCAAATTCAACTTAAAAAAAAATTACTTCATGGTAAATAATTATTTAATTAATTAAAAATCAATTTCATTCTAAAAATTTTAAATTTATATATTTTAAAAAAAAAGTGAAAAAGGTGAAAGATGCATAATGAGAACATTAAGTTGCCATATATTCTCATATATCCTTTGATATGAGAAAACGATATGTAATAAACCCAGTGGTAGGTGTCATGTCATGATATAAGACTAGAGTCTTCACTGCACTGGAATCTTATGTTATAAATTTATTCACCATCTCTAATTTTATTTAAATCAAAATCCATATAATTAAAACTTGCTTAAGCGAAAATTTAGGTTTTAATCTGATTTTAGTTGTGAAATCATCATTTAAAAGAGGAATTGATTTGAATTGAAGCAATATGGAGATAATATATAATTATTATTGTTATTGAGTGAGAACTAAATTTGGCACCTAAAAATAGAAATAATCTTATGATTAAGAAATTGAGTTGGTGGTTTTGATGGTGTACATTATCTGTTTATTTGTATGTTTATGGAGAAGTATGGGCTAACACACTTGTTTATTTATTCATAGAAATTCTTCTGATTCTGGGTCTTTGTCAAATAATATAATGCCCATTTGCTATCATTTGGGTTTGTTCCAGTTTCATTTTGCTTTATAATCCTTGGATATATTTTTTTTTAACTTTTAATTTATAAAAATGATTTATAAATTTCAAAATTTTCAATTCAGAAAATAACCGGAAATATTTATTTTAAGATTAATTTTAAAAACATCATTAAATTTAAATTATTATTGATTTTTATATATTATTTAAAATTTTAAGAAAAAAAAAATATTATTATTTAAAATTTTTTTTAAAATCCTCATGGTATATGATGAGAGGATGTATAATTTTCGATTTTTCTAATTCTATCTGGGTTGAGCATTAGAATCATCTCTACAAACTTTACTAAAATTTCAAATTATTTTTAATTGTAAAAAAAAAATAAAAAAATATATATTTTTCTAAAAAATAATATGGTGAAGTAAAATTAGTAGTATAGTAGGTTAAACTTTTATAGAAAATTTTTAAAGTTAAATAATATTAAAAATTACTTAAAAAAAACTATATACAATTCATCAAAAACTTTCTTCAAAATTTTAAAATTATTTTTAATTTTATTTAAAATTTTATTTTAAAATAATTATAAAAATTAATCTTTGAAAAACAATATTATAAAACTAACAGTACTTTAAATAATATTACCCGCTTATTTTATAGTCTACTTTTATTATGGTAAATTACGGTTGGTTGATAAATAAATAATAATAAAAATGAATAAATACTAATTAAAATGAGCCCATCAGAGTATGCTATAACGTTAATTAAATATAATTATTCTATTTTTTTTTAGATTTTATTAGAATTATTTCTCCCTTTTATATTCACTATTATTATTATTATTATTATTATTATTATTATTATTTTATATATTTGAAAAGAAGTGAATGAAATCTCAACTTATATGTGGCCAGAAATTTTATACAAAATGGCAATCTCACAATGGAAAATAAATTGTAATTATAGATGGTATATAATTTTGTGTTTGTAGAGAAAGATCATACCATGACTCACACAGTTATTTCTCCTTTATAACCAATAATGAATGTTTGTAAAATGGTTCCTGCTATGAATGCTTGAGCATATCAAGTCACGAAAGACATTTCATACATGAGAAGATGTGCAAAAACAAGACACCATGACAGTACTTGTGTTCCTCTCTATATAGTTATCTATTGCCACTCCTTTCACAACAATTATATATATATATATATATTTACTAATAGCAAACCCAACATATATATACTTTATCTTCCCATTCCTCATCCTTTCCCATCTTCATTTTACATTCAATTTTTAATTTATTTTTTAATATTAATAATGATTTATTAAAAAATTATTTTGAAAAGAAAATTGCATTTACTTCGTGACAAATTACGAAAGAAAAAAATTTATTAATAAAAATATACGGTTGTATCCGTGATCAATAGTAACATGTTAACTTTGGTGAAGAGAAAGGTCAATCAAACCCATTGAAAATGTGATTTTATTGGGATTACAAAATATGGAGAAAGGAGAAATAGAAGTGCAAAGAAAAATGCTAAGTGCTTGGCACTCCGTCAAGTGGGCTGTACAGCTGAGCTGATAAATGTAATATGTGCCAATGATGGCTAGTTTAGAGTTTTTTTTTTTTTTTTTTTTTAAATTTTTTTTATTTATAATTTTTAAATTTAATAAATAAAATTTTAAAAAATCAAGTTGTACTGAAAATTTGGGTTGTTTTCTAAAAATAAAAATCAAAATAATTTCATCACAACTTGAATCCAATAAGTCCATGCCACCCTATAGCTAATTATTAATTTCAAACGTATTATAATTAAGAAATAATTATATTAAGGGTGGAAAATTAAAATTGAATTAGCAAGTAAAATCAGGAAAGCAAAGTCGAGAATACGAAAAGAATAAGCAAAACCATTTTTGGTCGATTAGTAAAAATTCAGCGAAAGGATGATATGTTAGTAAAATGAAAACAAATGACGCTGATGGTAGCAAGAAAAGAGGAAACTCGAGCCTAGTGCCTCTCAATACACCAATACCTTCGAAACAAGCCGTCTTGTTAAAGAAGAGGGACCGAATCTGAGAAAAACGAAAGCAAGATCAACATTTTAACAAGATGAAGAATGTTAAGATTTTCGGTAATCAATTCGATGATCAAGATAAAAAATAGACAAAATGCACAAATGATATGTCGTGGTTAGCAAATTGCTTAATCCACGGAAGCCAACAACTTTCTATTTCGAAACAATCTTACAAACAATCAGACAACTCTCTCTCAATAATCTACGAAACAATCATATTCAATCCATCAAACCAATTGATGAACAGATAACTCAACTCACAGACCCTCTGTGCTCTTAACCAATCTTATCTGTCATACCCAAAACTCTAGAGTACATCTCGTATTTATAGCTAACATTAAACCTAATTCATATGAGAGTATCTAACTCAATAAGGAAATCAAATCTAAACCAAAACAAGAAAACTAAATCCTTCTCAAATAAGAAACAAACCATTAGGAAAAAGACCCAAAACTTAAAATAGGAAGTCTTTCCTAAAAAGAAATCCTCGTGATTCAAGACAATCCTAACAAAATCTCCACCTTGACTTGAATCACCCCAACTTTATGGATCTTATTCATTCAACATACTAACCATGATTTATTCAAGTTCCAAACATATGAAAGAGTTGCATCCACTAATTGTGCCTTCTAAACACTCTTCATTCTGTCTTTTATAGACATCTTCCCAAGTTTCATATTCAAGAATTCCGAACATTCAACCGAACTTTCTTTTTTATTTGATACTAAAATCTTTCCAACAAATAGTGTGTCCATCAAGGAAATATAAATTTCCTTGTCTTGTACCTTTTGCGGCTAAAACACCTCTCCGTACAATCTTCATCACTCCACCTCCAGTGACAATCTTGTAGCCACTAGAATCTAAGACTCTAAGTGAGATAAGACTTTGCTTCAGCTCTGGAACATACGTCACTTTCATCATTGACTTGATTGTACCATCAAACATTTTTAGCCTTACTGTTCCCATTCCGATTCCTTTAATCTGACAAGTGTTGCCATTTGCCAGACGGACAACATCTCCATCAAATTCTTTCAACTTTGAGAACCATTCTCTATTCGGACACATATGATACCAACAACCAGAAAATCCATCCTCCAGACGATTCATTCATAGAGGTCGTGGAGAAAACATCTGTCTCAAATTCACATTCTAACTCCACCTTCGGCTCCACCTTTTCTATTACATTCTCGTTCGAGCTTTCAAGTTTAGGACAATTATGCTTCCAATGCCCTTTCTCTTAACACCATGTACATTGATCTTTATCCAATCTATATCGACCTTTATTGTTCCAAGACTTCTCAACATTGTTTTATATTTTTCTCTCTCATTTCCTTACCACTAGCGCTTCCGAAACATATTTGTGATCGGAATGGTCCTTCTTTTAGTATTCATAATTTACTAAAACATTAGACACGTGACTATACTTAATCTCACTTTTTTCATACAATAAAGTAGTGGTCAAGTGATCATACATAATAGGAAGAGAGTTAAGCAACAACAATGACTTATCTTCCTCAGAAATTTCAACATCTAAATTAAGAAAATCAGCCAATATTTTGTTGAAATTTTCTAGATGTTCAATCATAGACATACCAGAAACATACTGAAATGGAAAAGCTTCTTCTTTAGGTAGAGCCGGTTTTCGATACTCTTTGTCATATACTTATCCTCTAACTTCTTCCAAAGAGTTGCTGCCACAGTTTCATTCATAACAAAATACTTTTGATCTTTTCCTAAACATAATCGAATGGTACTACAAGCTTGTCAATTTAAGAAATCTCAATCCTCTTCAAATATATAATTGAGTTTATTCTTATCTGACACTATGAATGTCCCCTCGCGGAATAAAAGATCTTTAACTTCTTGACTGCCACATGCCAAAGTTGCTGGTACCATTAAATTTTTCTATTTCAAATTTCATCGTACCTGTCATTTATTGCCTCAGAAACTGCTTGCATACCCCTTTCCAGATCCGGATACGTTACCATCCTTTGTCACATTTTTCTATATCAAATTTCATCGTACCTGTCATTGATTGCCTCAGACGACTGTTTGCATACCCTTTTCCAGATTCGGATACGTTACTATCCTTCGTCTCATTTTTTGTCATCCCAACCAAAGCTCTGATACTAGTTTGTTAGAATATTTGGTAACCAATTTGATGATCAAGATCAAAAATAGACAACACGCATAAACGATATATCGTGGTTAGAAAATTGCTTAATCCATGGAAGCCAACAACTTTCTTTTTCAAAACAATCTTACAAACAATTAGACAACTCTCTCTCAATAATCTACCAAACAATCGTATTCAATCAATCAAACCAATTGATGAATTGATAACTCAACTCACAGACCCTCTGTGCTCTTAACCAATATTATCTGTCATACCCAAAACTCTAGAGTACGTCTCATATTTATAACTAACTGATTGGGAAAATTAAATAAAAAATAAAATGGAGTCATAAGCCAAGCCCACAACTACGACAACTTAAAGCCCAAGTAAATTATACAAGGCCCGTTAAAGTAAGAAAAAGAAATGTAAGGATTCGGTCAAAGTCAATGTGAAGGATTCGATGCAGCGGGAGGGAAGCAGGCTAAACAATGCAAACGCCAAATCCGCACAACACCCATATCGGAGCAAACACCAAAGAATGATTAAAGCAGAGGCCATCAGGAAAAGCAAGTGTGCAGGCAACCTTAAGAAGAAGGTCAAACAAGAAAGTCTGAGGACATATGCATCGAGATAATGAAAAGAAATAGACAAAGTAACGTGATGGAAAGGGGAGGGAAAGGATGGTTAGAAAAAGTGAGAGCAACCAGAGACTTCTATATAAAGAGAAGAAGGAAGAACAAAAGAGAGGACTGGGAACTGTTGTAAAAACCAAAAATTCGGGTTCAACAACTAGCGCCGTCTGTTGGGAGCGGGCAAAAAGCACCGTTGGCCTGAAAACATAGAAGCATTGGTGGAGATACCGGTGGAAGAAGAAGATACGACTGTCAGGATGAGAAAGCAAACGAAGGAGATAGAAGAGGAAGTCAGACAAATCAAGCAGAAGGTAGACGGAATGGAAAGTAGACAACAAGAAATCAAGGAAGATGTGACAAACATGCTCACCATCATGCGAGAGCTGGTGAACAACGGAGACAAGGAACCTTTAAATAATGACGTCACGAGGACTGAGGGTACCAAGGAAAAGTCTCGACGTACCAGAAGGAAGAGAGATGACAACTTCTCAAACTTGAGATTTAAAGACGCAAGATCTAAGGATGGAGAAGAAGGCTATGACGGAGACGACGAAAGATCGAGAGAAGTCAATGACGACGAATCTAGCACAGGAAAGGGAACTTCAGAAACTGAGACGATGTCGATACAGCCACGAAGAGGATGGAAGTACGGACCTAGGAACCGGCGAACAAACCTTGCGAAAGTAACAAGAGGCCTAGAGCAAGGAGACAAGAGTTCAAACATCGAAAAAATGATTAATGAACTGAAGCAAGAGCAGGACGCCCTGAAACGAGCCAACGGAGATGAAGGAAAAGCTGATTTGATAGAGCCACTGGACAGACCCTTGGCGGATCGTGTGAGAATGGAAAATCCACCCAAGAAGTTCAAAATGCCAAACGTGGAAAGGTACAAAGGTGCCACTGACCCTGTTGCGCACGTTGAGAACTTCAGGGAACAAATGATCCTACAGGGATTAACCGACGAGTACATGTGCCGGATATTCCCACTAACATTGGAAGGACCAGCTAGGGAATGGTTCAAGTGTCTACCAAAGTCCAGCATCGACACATTTCCTATGCTAGCCAAAGAATTAATCAACCAATTTCAGGGAGCAAAACCTCCTCCCAGAGACCTTACCACTCTACAATATGTCAAACAGTTAGAGAATGAAAATCTGAAAACGTACGTGACAAAGTACCATGAACAAGTAATGCAATTGGGAGTATTCAATGCTCATGAAACGCTGACCAATTTCTGGAGAAACCTGAGGGTGGGGCGATTATGGGGGTCATTCGAAGAAAACAATCCAACAACATATAAGGAAGCCTACGCCAGAGCTTTAAAGCAAATACAGACTGATGAAAAATACCAAATCAAGAAGCAACAGGAAGCTGCCGAATCACCAATAGTGGGGAGGGCACCGGAAAAAATGACTGAACGACCACCAAGAAGGGATCGGATGAGACGAGATGTAAGAAATCAAGGAGGAGAATTAAAAGATGACCTGCCAAGAAGCAATAGAATCACGCAACCAAGGTCGGTGCTCCCCCAAATACGAAGGGGAGACAAGAGGAGCCAATCACCACAAAGGTTCACACCCCTCAATGCAACACGAGAACAAATTTTGCTAGCGGTCAAAAACAAGGGGCTTCTGAGGAAGCCAAGCCCAATCTGTGGAGAAGCATCAAGATGGGATAAGCAGCGGTATTGCGAGTTCCATGAAGATTTTGGCCACCACACATCGGATTGCTACAGCCTAAAGCGACAAATTGAAGATTTAATTAAAGAGGGGTATCTTGGGGAATTCCTTGCTAAAGTAAGAGGAGATACCTTCGAGAGGAAGAAAGCTAAGCTAGGCAACGAGGTCAACGCGAAGGAAAATGGGAAAGCGTGAGAGTGGGAGACAACATGATCAACGAAGCGGCGAAGTGACTAGAAATCAGAGAAAGTGCAGCGACGAGGGAAATAATAAGATTTAGAAGGCGAAGAGGTAGGGCGTGAAGATAGAGGTGTCTAACAAGGAGCGAACCAGTTGGTGGAAAACGAACCGATTAGTTAGAAACAAACAAGACTCCCTAATACACTCAATGAGACACGTGTTGCAAGGTCAAAAAGGCAATAGGGTTGAAGAAAATTTGAGTAAAAGAATGGACTTGGCCTCCTTCAGCTGACTTTGGAAGCCAAGCCCAGGGGCTAAACTGATTGGGAAAATTAAATAAAAAATAAAATGGAGTCATAAGCCAAGCCCACAACTACGACAACTTAGAGCCCAAGTAAATTATACAAGGCCCGTTAAAGTAAGAAAAAGAAATGTAAGGATTCGGTCAAAGTCAATGTGAAGGATTCGATGCAGCGGGAGGGAAGCAGGCTAAACAATGCAAATGCCAAATCCGCACAACACCCATATCGGAGCAAACACCAAAGAATGATTAAAGCAGAGGCCATCAGGAAAAGCAAGTGTGCAGGCAACCTTAAGAAGAAGGTCAAACAAGAAAGTCTGAGGACATATGCATCGAGATAATGAAAAGAAATGGACAAAGCAACGTGATGGAAAGGGGAGGGAAATGATGGTTAGAAAAAGTGAGAGCAACCAGAGACTTCTATATAAAGAGAAGAAGGAAGAACAAAAGAGAGGACTGGGAACTGTTGTAAAAACCAAAAATTCGGGTTCAACACTAACATCAAACATAATTCATATGAGAGTATCTAACTCAATAAGGAAATCAAATCTAAACCAAACTAGAAATCAAACCAAAACAAGAAAACTAAATCCTTCTCAAATAAGAAATAAACTATTAAGAAAAAGACCCAAAACTCAAAATAGGAAGTCTTTTCTATAAAGAAATCTTCGTGATTCAAGGCAATCCTAAAAAAGAAGATAAAGAAGAAAGAACCCAATCAGTCATGGAAAAAGGGCAAAAACGATGAAAAGTCCAAGGAAACTTGGAGAAGAAGGAAGGTAGATAAACATGGGTAAAAAAGGTCGAAGGCTTTAGCAGATGGATAAAAAGGATAATCTTGGATAAAGAAGAGGAGGAGGAACACCATATAAAGAGAAGAATGTCACATGGAAAAGAGACTTGAATTTTTCTTCCTTCATCTCTAAACAGGTTCAAGAAGAACAAATAGATGAATGAGTAATAAGAAGAGATTTGTATACAACATTAATAAGAGATTGATTCTACAATCAAGGTCAATTAACGCAATTCCAATTTCAACTAAATTCCAATCAATCTTAATACGTCATTTACCTAGATTAATTCTTTCAATCAACTATTGTAAGCTAATTTTTGGTTTAAACCAATTATTTTACTTAATGTTCTCTAAAAATTACTATAATTTTATAAATTTTACTTTAATTTATTTTCATTAGAGAAAAATAACGACATCATATTATAAAAGTTAGGGATAATCTTTGCCATTGTAATTCTATTCAATTTCAAGCATTTCGACTCTAAGTTTTCATTTCGGCCATAAACATTTATTTTAGCACTAAAAGACATCATTTTGCCCCAAATTACTTAGACTAAGTAATAATTGAGCCATTCTGAAGGGCTTTCGACCGAAGACTCCTGAATTAAGTTAAGTTCGTCTAAAGTTTAATCCTAAAACTCTTCGATTAACGGTTTCTTCCACCAAAAGCTTAATGATCGAAGGTTTTAAATCTTTCTACAAGACTCTTCAATTTAAGACCATGCAAGAAATTTGGGCCTCAAGCTTTTAGCTCATTTTTATCTAGTATCCTGCAAGATTAAAATGGAAATGTAATTCACTTTCCCTATCATAATGACAATTTTGTGTACCGTTTCTTATCAAAAATTACATTGATAATCTTTTTTTTAACCTTTCTAATTTATGTAAATGAATTATTTAGATGACTTGAATTAATTTCTCTTGATTTATTTATAAAATTATATATATATTTATATATTTGGATTTAAATTAGTGTTATGTTAAAAATTGATTTTACTACTATTTTCAACTGATTTTTTTAAAAAAATAAAATTAAGAGAATTTGATGGTATATTTCTGTTAAATATTGTATGTGTCTATTCAGTTGAAATATTACAATTTCCTCATTTAAAAACTATATTTTTTTTAGAAAAGTGAAAAGATACATGAACAACCCATCCAAACATTCTTCTTCTTATTATTTTTTAAAGCCACAAACTAAAACCCATTATGGGAAATTTACTTTTGACCCCCAGTTTTCTAAAATATTAAAAAAAAATCGCCGATTTTTAAAATAATTCCAAACTGCCCTTAATATTGTAACTCCGTTATTTATTACTATTGTAATGTTAGTGAGGGGGTCATTTTCGTCATTGTCTCGAATCGTCTGATAGCCATTTGAGGTGGCTTTGATATTGAAAACTAGAACTCCCGGTTGGATGTTTGACGCATGGAATGAAGTAGGTGAGATGTGACAAGGAGATCTCTACAAAATCTGAAGCAGTCCGTCAAACAGTAAGACTCTCTCTACTAACTTACCATTTCGCGCCATATTTACTAAGTTCAGGAGTTCACTGATTCTTGCTTCAACCCCATTTCAAAACCTAACTTAATTGAAAATGGGCGATTTCTTAATTCATTGAGATATAAGACCATTGTTGCATAGTCGATGTTCGATTTCGATATAAATTCGTTGTTGTTTGGCAACTGTAAGTTCTCTTCTGCTGGTACTCTACATACAATTTTGGTTTATTTGGTTTTTACCTAAAGTCAAAAAAGTTTTTATGTTATTGAATCGATATATGAACAAATGGATTATTTGTGTATATTAAACTGAGAAATGAAATTTTATGTTCTTACTTGGAGTTTAATATGAAGGAATGTGATGGATTAACTTCTCAGTTTATTATATTTGATATGTTGTTTAATTAAAGGTTTCATATTTGAGTGTACATAGATTGTTATGTTCGTATTTATTTTAGTTTATCTTTTCATCATTACACATTTATGATTATTAGGTCTCAAAATTTTTTTAATAACATCAATAATCCCTCTTTCGTTTGCAAGTTCCGAAGATGTCCACTCCTAAGATATTGGTGTTTTGTTTACTTAGGGATGAAGCAATGGAGATAGGGTCGATCAATAGGGATATGACTTCTATTCTCACTTTGTTGGGTTTATTTTGTCAATTTGGAATCATACTCAATGACAGTTTAATTATTCTGACGTAGTGTGATATTTTCTTGCATAAACCTTGGTCTCATTCTAAAGTACCCATTGCAAATGACATGGAGCTACTGGAATGTATAGATATGTTTGCTAGAAGAAATTTGAGGGTTGAAATCTACAATAAACCTGTTGAAAGTGGAGCTTTCCAGCTTTTTCCTATCAATCCTGCATAATATTTTGGTCAATCTAGTGGGGATGCAATATGTGATGACAATGTGCGGTATATCAGTCCAGTTTGCTTGGAAGATTGTGATAAAGACATGTCTATGGATGAGATATGGACACATATTGCCAACTGTGCGGAGGAGGGAAGAGATAAGGAACCTGGCATGTAGATGTTGATCGTTATTTGGATTTGAAACATGGTGTCAATGCCAATGTCAATGCCTAATACATCTACAAGTGATGTGTAGATATCTGTTAAGACTAATGACAAGTCAAGGAAAAGAAAATCACACAACCACAGGAATGAGAAGGTATAATGTGGATTTTGATGCCTATATATTACTTAATAATTATATGTAATTAAACTGTATCATTAGTATTGCAGCAGAAGAAAGTTCAATCAAGCAGGAGGCCAATTGGAATCATTATAAGAGAACCAGCTCTTGATCAAATGGCTACTCAAAGAAATCTAGCTACATAAAAACTTAAAGAATGAGTAAGTCCAAAGGAAAAGAAAAGATTGTTTATGAAGAAAAGCAAAAGGAAAAGCCTCCAAGTTACATTCCGAATGTCAGATTTCTGACTTGTTTACTAAAAGTAGTAGTATTAACTAAGTAATGGTAATTATTATTTGTTTGTTTTTTTTAATATTAAGGGTTTTATTATGTTTAGGAATATTTCCAAGTCAAATATGGTGGAACACAAAGCTCTTACTTAAATTTGGATTTGGGCATCTAAATAGATAAGCTATATTTAGGCTAACTACATTTTTGTTAAACTTTAGTAAACTAGTAATACAACTAGGCCTGCTGCTCAACAAACATCTATATTTTGTCCATGGTTGCATTTCAATTACTTTACAGCACTGGGTTATTGGAGCGCAACCATGTTTTTAATTGATATTTTGCCTGACAGGTTGTTGTTTTGAAGCATTAATATGCCATCTTTATTGTAGTTGAAGGTAGGCTGTTACCAATTTGGTATATGGCTACCATGAATCCGTATCAATCTTTGATATGTGAATGTTAAAACCTCTATATTTGTCTTGTTAGATATCTTATGTATGTGCTCAAATCTACTTCTATTTATGACTTCTTATGCTTGACATTGTAGTTGAAGTATATGATAGATATTTGAATTTAGATTGAGAAAAAGATGAAGTCATTTGGTACTTATTTTGCTTGCCCTGTGAACAAGCTATTTTTACTTTGATCAGCAGTAGCAAATAAAACAAAATAAAAATTTTAGTTATTACTCTGCTTTAAGTATAGGAGTTTATACAGGAGATGAATTTAGCTGAAGTTTTCTTACATTGCACAACGTTTATACTGAAGATTTTTGGTTACATAGTATATTGTTGCATGGACAATTAAGTAATTTTTTATATTCAAAATTTGGTTATGAATTAGTAGTTGGATGATTAGAATGATACATTTGGTAATTTTGAAATCAGTTATGCACTTGACATGGACAACAATGTCATTACCATCTTGACAAGGGCAACAATGTCATTACTACCTTCATTCTATGGAAGTTACGGAAAACAACTGTCAGCTCCGCAATCCAACTAACAGAAAGTTTTAATAGGTATTTTTTGGAATTATTTTAAAAACTGGATAATATTTTAGAAAATTGGGTCAAAAGTAAATTTCCCCTCTTTTCACCCTATACAGATGTGACTCACAAGTACTAATTACAGACATCCATCAACATGACAAATTTAATCCCTTCTTTATCTTATGTCAATGTTTGTTTGTTTAAATAAAGCACAAGCTTTTTCATTAAGGATGCTTTACACAAAAGCTGCTTTTTAGCTTATCACTTGAATCTCTACTTAAAACTCAAAGTACAAAGTTGAACGTGATTATAAATAAGATCATCATATGATTCATGTGCCAAACATGTCTTAACTAATTAATTAATTATATTTATTTTTGCTAACCTCTTTTTTGACACGTGTTGTTTTGCTTCATTTCAATTTTCACACGCTTTGCTTATGTGGGATGGGATTTGGTCATGATTTTCATTGAAGACCAATTATCACTCCCTAAATAAGAATAGTGATATTACAATGGGAATACCACTAATGCACTAAACGATTATTTACCAATAAAAAGTTGTGGAATATTGTTTATAGTGCATGATAACTACTTACAGAAAAAAGTTCCAATCATTTTCATTTCAATCGTGCCAAAATATTTGGTTTTTTTTTTTTTTTTTTTTTTTGTTAATTTGCTACTTTTATAAAAATCATTAAATTAATATTATTATTTTAAAATTATATGGAATAATAAAAATGAAAATCCATTTGGATAGTAATTCTAAATTTTGGTTCGTGCCGAATTTAAATTTACAATTATCATTTTATATATAAAAATAAAAATAAAAATAAAAATATTTATTTATTATATTTATATTTCTAATAAATTTTAACTTTTAAAATATTATTAATTTAATATTTTTATCAGATAGTTTTATATAATTTATTATTAAATTTTTTAAGAATAATTTAGAAATTATGGGAAGTGATCCTGATTTATTTTTAAATATATACGATTTTTAAATTCATAAAAAATAATAAAAAATTAACTACTAATTATTTTAGAGTACATACTAAAAATTAATGTAAAATATACTAAAAATAATTAGTAGTTAATTTGAAGTGAAATATTAAATTGATTTTTATTAGAGTACATACAAACGGGATCGAATAGTTGGTTTTCATTTTGCTAATTACATATTTTGAGATATTCTTTTTCTAATATTATGGTGTAAGTACCACTATCAATAATACAAATAAATAATTGAGAAAGAAAGTTTCTCTATATGAACTTAGATGAGATCTCTCAATAATGACTTGACTTATGGTTAACATTGTATTGTTGTCTTTTCAATATTCCCAAAATGAAAAAGAGATATAAAGCACGCAATTTGTAAGATACTTCTTCATTTCCATGCCAAAGCTTTTTGGTTAAAATTTGTGACCAAAATTCATGTTTTATTTAACACTTTAAATTTAAATTCCTCAATCATATATGCTGGACTGTATATATTTTCTTCTAAAAAAAAATAATAAAAGAGCATGTAAAACAAAATAAGAATTATTATTGAAGTCAAAGAGAGGACCACACAATTATTTTTACAGCATCTAATTAGAGCACTTTAGTTTGTGGTCCAAAATATTCTTGATTCATATCTTTGGAGTTGATAAAAAGATATAACCAAATTTTATATATTAAATTAATTAATCAATTTATTTATTCTTATTTTACATTCATTATAAATATAGGTATTATGGGTGTAGCTTGGAAGTTTTCATTATTGATAATAATAAATAATAATAATAATAATAATAATAATAATAATGAATTAATTAAGTTATTATTGTAAAATATACTAAAAATAATTAGTAGTTAATTTGAAATAAAATATTAAATTGATTTATTAGAGTTGTCTCAAGTGGATTGATTGATGAAAAGTTGGATAAAGCAAGAAATGAATAGGTGAGGTCCAATCATCATAGTACAAAAAAATTGATTTAATGAAATGAAAGAGGTCCAATCAAGTAATGGACTTGTGACCTATCAAAAATCAAAGTAACCCATATGGTATGTCTGACCCAATTTTGGGAAAAAAATTTGTATTTTGAATTTACATTTTTCAATTTGATTTGTGTACCACAAAGAATGAACATCCAACTGTGACTATCTCCAACCCCAGAAAAGAAACAAACCATTTTTGAAAATATGCTTTTATCAACAAATTTTTATTTTCAACTAATTTGTATTTTCAGGTATGGCTAAAATTACAATTGTAAGATTGTAATTGATTAAATTATATTACTTATATTTTGTATAAATAGTTTTTAATTTTAATTATTATAATAATAAATTGTCAATTAGTTTTTCATTAAAATTCTTATAGACTAAAAAATCAATAAATAATAGAAAATAATTTTAATAGGATAATAAAAATAATAATTAAGAAATATATTGTCGAACGTAAAATACAATATAAACTCCAAGAAATTATTGAAAAAAATTTGAATTACTATATTAATCCCACAAATATCAATTATTGCATTTGAAGTACAAATAAACATATGGGTACTTTAAATTTATAGGCCATCAAAAGTTTAAAGTGTAATTATAGGCACATTTTAAAAAAACATACAAATCTAAACTTTATAAAAGTTGATTTTCATCCTATAGAACTAAGTTCCCTTATTACCATTTTCAACAATAATAATAATAAATTTTAATTTACTTTAAAATTAATAAAATCAAGGATCCCAAAAATACCATTCAACTGGTTTGAGATTTTGAACTGGTATTTTGTTTTTCAACAGATCGACCTACCTTCAGAAAATCGATCTTCTTCTTCTCTAAACTGATGCCTCATTCTTCTTCTCCAACATTAACTTAAACCATCGAATCCTCCATCTTCTTCTTCATTGGTATCAATGAAAGTCTCCATCTTCCTCTCATTTGAAACGAAATTTTCCATCTTCATTGACGGCCATTAATTCCATTGACAGCTTCCGGTGTCACGAATCTTCTCCAATTGCGACCAGTTTTAAGGGATTCGCTGCTGATGTCGTCAATCTCCATTTTATTGTTGAAGTCGTCGACTGGTGTGAAGGGATTTGGGGAATCCTGCGACTTCTGCTGCTCGGGTCCATGGGAAACTGCCGCTAGGTCATGAATCATCTGTCATTAGGTCGTGGAGCTACTGTTGTCGTGCTCATATAAAAGGTAAGATTTTTGTCATCAATTTGATGCATTTTGGGTTTATAATAAATAAACAATGATAGATGTAGCTGTAGTTATGTTGAAATATTTGGTATTGATGAGTTGCTGCTGAACTTTGTTATTGATGATTCGCTATATGAGTTGTTATTGCTGAACTTTGTTATTGATGATTCGCCATGTTATTTGATGAGTTGTTGTTGCTGAACTTTGTTATTGGTGATTTGATATGTTGTTTAGAATGTATTGTGCAACGGTTATTCATCTGCTGTGTTATTACAAAATGTTTAGGTGATAGGGTTATCAATTAACATAGCTCGCAAGTAACATAGTTTATGTATTTGATTGTTATTCACAGTTTGATTACTGATAATACTTAAAAAATAATTAATAGTAGGTTTAGTCCATATGAAAGTAAATGTAGATGAGAGATCATGCACGTGTGGTCGCTAGGATTCAGATCAGTTTTCTTGTTTTCGCGCCATAACGTATGCAAGGTAAAAATTACTAGTTTTATTGAATACTGTACAGTGTTCATATTGCAGTGAGCTATGTTTGCCTGAGTCTGTGATATGTGCTTATAATTTATGAATGGTGTTCATAGTTTGTGAATACATCTCATAGTGTGTGTTTATACGTTTGAACTTTGTACTATTCTTACTTTTAGTTGCTACTTTTCATTATACTTGGTCTTCTTTGATGTAGATTTGCCCGAATTAGAGTCAGTGAGTTATGCCATGAATATTATAGCAAAGCATTCTTGCAAGGTACGTATGGGAAGACAATCAATCCTGTACCAGGTCTAGAAACATAGAGGCCATCAGACATGAGAGTCCTACCCATAATAGAGAAGCCTCAGACTGGTCGACCTAAAGAGAAGAGATTTTGTTTAGTTGCTGAAGGTATAACACGGAAAAAATGTGGTAGGTGTCAAATGTTGGGTCATACAAAGAGAACCTGTACCAATCCTGCTACGTCGTCCATCGGAAGTACTAGTGGGACGGTAAATATTGATAGATAAGAAGGAAGGCGCTGCAGAGTTATGCATTGCAAGTGTTGTGGTGGCGCGGGTCATACAAGGAAAATATGTTCTTTTTCCGCACCAGCTAGTGTCGACGAGACCAACACAGACCAGTCATCTCACATATATCCTACCAAAGTGGACATTGTATAGCCAAAGCCGATTATGTGATAATATGATGAGTATTTATGTAGTTAGTTAGGAATAATATTATATGTGAACCGAATTCACAGAATGTGATCTGTGTTTATTTACTTAGTACATTACAGGCTGTAATCACAAGATGTAAAGTTTCTTTAATTATGCTGTATATTAGCTATAATCACAAGATGTAAACTGTGTTTAATTATGTTGTATATTAGTTGTGAATTACAATCACATGTTGTGAACTGAGTTTATTTATGTATTATATGAACTGTATTTAATTATGTTATATATTAGCTGTGAATTACAATCACAAATTGTGAACTGTGTTTATTTAAGTATTATATGAACTGTGTTTAATTATGCTGTATATTAGCTGTGAATTACAATCACAGTCTGTGAATTGCGTTTCAAGTCACATTCTGTGAGCCACGTTCACAACAGCCTTATGGTCGTTTATGGCATCCCTAAAGGTAAAGATGAGCCTCTTGATACTACACTTAACATATTATGGGACTCGACATCGTTTCATGTGGATTTGGCAACTATTGGATATGAGTACATACCACTCCATCATCCTACTTCTCTAGTTACTCATGCTTTGAGCAAGCAAGGGTTGGGGTTATTTTTCGACTATCACCAAAGACCACTTCATCGTCATGGAAAGGTTCTAGGGCATGAATAAAAGTGCTATGACTGATTCCCCACCTCGTTGGGTGCACTGTGATCGTTGATCAAAGTTCGTGATTAGGGGTCATTTTTTGTGAGCCTCGTTCACACCAGCCTCTTGGTCGTTTATGGCATCCCTAAAGGCAAAGACGGGCCTCCTAGTACTACATTTAACATATTATGGGACTCCACAACGTTTATTATGGATTTGACAACTGTTGGATATCAGTGCATATCACTGCATCATCGTACTACTCTAGTTAGTCATGTTTTGAGCAACCAAGGGTTGGGGTCATTTTTCGACTATCAACAAAGACCACTTCATCGTCACGAAAAGGTTCTAGGGCATGAATAAAAGTGCTATGACTGATTCTCCACCTCGTTGGGTATACTGTGATCAATGACCACAGTTCGTGATTAGGGATCACATTCTATGAGCCTCGTTCACAGCAGTCTCTTGGTCTTTTATGGCATCCCTAAAGGTAAAGACGAGCCTCTTGGTACTACATTTAACATATTATGGGACTCCACACCGTTTCATGTGGATTTGACAACTATTGGATATGAGTGCATACCACTCCATCATCCTACTACTTTAATTACTCATGTTTTGAGCAACCAAGGGTTGGGGTCATTTTTCGATTATCACCAAAGACCACTTCATTGTCATGGAAAGGTTCTACAATATGAATAAAAGCACTATGAAGATTTTCCACCTCGTTAGGTGCACTTTGATTGTTGATCACAGAGTGTGAACGAGGGTCACTGTCTATGAACCTGATCACAGTGCGTCTATAGCTCTCATATGGGCTCACTCAAGGCATTCTAGGACCTCATGTGAATTTAAATGATATAATATGGACAGTGATATTGTTTGATAATATTTTGGTAAGACTTGATATTTTTGGAAGTCATTTAATCCTCTTGTCTAATTACTCATGTTTTGAGCTACCAAGTCATTATGTCAATTTTCGAAAAGTAAGAAAGGTGAATTTTACTTCACATTATGACTATATGATATTGTTTGATAATATTTTGATAAGACTTGATATTTTGTGGAAGTCATTTAATCCTCTTACTTGTCTAATTACTCATGTTTTGAGCTACCAAGTCATTATGTCAATTTTCGAAAAGTAAGAAAGGTGAATTTTACTTCACATTACGACTACTGGGGTTGAATAATCGTGCCAAGGCTGACTCACCACCTCTTTGGAGCAATTGTGATTGTCTATGAACACTGATCACAGTGAGCCTATAGCCCTTATATGGGCTCACTTAAGGCATTCTAGGACCTCATGCGAATTTAAATGACATAATATGGACAGTGATATCGTTTGATAATATTTTGATAATACTTGATATTTTGTGGAAGTCATTTGATCCTCTTACTTGTCTATTTGCTTATGTTTTGAGCTACCAAGTCATTATGTAAATTTTCAATAAGCAAGAAAGGTGAATTTTACTTCATATTACGGCTATTGGGGTTGGATAATGTGATATCTTTCCATAATATTTTGATAAGTCTTGATGTGTTATGCAAACCACTTAATCCTCTTACTTATCTACTTACTAATGTTTTGCTTAACAAAGGAATGAGGTTAATTCTCGACTCCAATCAAAGTTGAACTTTTCATAACAGAAAGACTATTGGGGTTGACACAATTTACAATTCAAAATAAATCATAATTTCCAGTTCACCACAAATCAGAGTTCCCAATTTAAGAAACATTAACACTTACCATAAAAGAAAAAGAGCAGCAATACAAATTAACACCAAATGCCTCCTTCTGAAACCTTGTCAGACAACATGTTTATAAGAGTACTAATTGTTATGCTGTAAACATCTGAACCCCAACGATAACTAAGAAATGCATCTATGTCGTCCACTAGATGCCATAGGAACATATCAATCTTTCTATCCTTAGGGTGAATGTATAAGTAATTGTTGACAATCAAAACACAATACAACTTCTCTATATCAGATGTTGACAGCTTTTTCAATCCACTCATAGTTGCCATCACCATATTTGAATTAACTAAACCCTTATAGGTGCCGAACACCCTAGCAAATAAGCCATCTTTGTCAGGCTTCTTATGGTCCAGCTTTGCAAAATTAACTTCAGTCTCCCGAAATTTTAGTCTTGTTATTACGATAAATTCTTCTATCCTAAATCTGTGAAGAACGCCGTCAATCTCGAACCATAACTCATCTTTTCTTTGATCTGGGACCTCAACCTCGTGTGCAAGAAACTGCATCACTAGATTACCTGGAAATTATTGTGGCTTGAACTCACCACACGGACACACTCGTAGATTTGCCTAAAGTAACAATTCGTGATAAAATTTTCCATGTTATACTGTTTAGTCGACTTTTCCTTCTTCTTCTTCTTCTTCTTCTTCTTCTTATTTTCAGTCTCTTGTTCCTTCGGATTCTCATTAGACAACTGTTCTTTTATGTAGTTCAAAACTTTGAAGGAGGCAGCATTGTTGATGCGCTGTTTATCTACAGACCTTGACCATCTCCTTATGTTAACTCTTTGCTACAAGATTGAAAAAATACTATCCGTATAAGAATGTGAATGATGTGCCCAAGCATGAGTATTATATTAACTGTTTGTGAATAATAGTTCACACACTGTGAATTGTAATCACAGATTGTGAATGGTATTCACAGATTGTTAAAGGAGTTCACATATTTATGGGTGCTCTGTGAATATAGCTCGTACATATATGCGGATAGTGCACATAAAATATCCATATGATGATTATACTAAACACACTCATTGATAATATATATTTCACAAATAAGAATATTTTACACCAAGTCAGAAATCAAGTTTCATTAAACAAATCATACTACACAATGGCAATTTGCAATTCACAATTCATGATTCACAAATGCCAAATCATAATCCACATTATATAGTTGTAAATTCATAGATCATAAAATTCTTAAATCACAGTTCATAGCTCAAAATTCACATATCACGTTTGCAAAAGAAGCAAAATCCATAGTTCACAATTCAAAATTGACATACCACAGTTGCAAAAGACTTATCATACAGTTACATATGCATCTATAATCCAGTTATAAAAAGAAAAAAACAAAGATTGTGTATTCACATTATACATATAATTAACATTAACATCATCAGCACAATGAATATCAACACCAAACCATATCAGCAACATCAAGCCTTACCAATAAAATCAAATCTGAGCCACAACATCAACAGAAAAACACTCAAATACCGACATCAACAATACAACGATTATAAACCAACAACACTCAAAACAAAACAAATAAAACCTAAAAATGAACTAACCTCAGACGCCATTGCAATCTCTGTCTTCAAAGTGTGTTGATAATGTCTTCAAGTAGCCTTCAACCGGTTGACCCACAATATTCGACTAGTTCAGATACACGAATACGAAGATAAAAAAACCCTAAAATGCAAACAAACAGAGCAACTCACCTTCGCCAGCACGATAACTCGATCAAAAGCAGCAGCGACGATGGCTCGACAACGCAGCAGATGTGACGACGACTTAGAAAAATGTGAACAACAACAACAAACATCAAATGAAGAGCAGCGGTGGAGATGAGAGTGGATTTCGTGATTTCTAAAGAAGAAAGGAAGAGTTTTTTTTAAGAACACGGTGGAGAAGAATCGGTTAATGGTGGACGATTTTGAAAACAGGGAGGGGCATGGAGGTGTGATAAATGGTCGTTACACTAAACGATTAATGTTTTAATTGGGGCCATTTAAGTAATTTCAGTTTCTATTTTATTTTCTTTGGCAGTTATAAAATGCATAATGACATTTTTGTTAATAAAATTAAATTAAAAGGGTAGAATTGGAAGTTAGGCCTATGTGATGAAAACAAACTTTTATAAAGTGTAGTTCATATAAAATTCAAACCAAGCCTATTATTGTATTTTAAACTTTTCATGACCCATTTGAGAGAATTTTCACTAAACATATTTATCACATACTTGTTTGTCTTGAAAAAAATATATGAAAATTAATATTTTTAGCTCAAACTATATCCATGCCAAGAATAATAGTTTTTGTTAGATAATTGGTATTTGCATCCATGTAAAGTTTCTTTGATTTTTTTTTTTAAAATTTAAATTTAATTTGTTTAAATACTCATGTGTGAAATCCCTAATAACTCAACTTAGTACATGATAATGGTGCTTAAGCCCATGGATGGCCTGCAAAGATTTTAAATAGTCCTAGGTAGCATTCAAATAGAACCGCACCATGCATGAGGAAAGAAAAATAACATGAAAGATTTGAATTTAAAAAAAAAATCAATGTTTGAACTTTGAAATTGCCAGCAGCCTTTTGCAGTCATCATCTTATTGTCGGTGCTATTACTTTTTGTTGGACAGACTTCCTTTCAAATATGCTTTGATTATTTAGATTACTTTAGGGTTTTTATTAAATGTGAATATTTAGACTTAATTAAATGAAAATGATTAGTTATAGAAATTGTATTCAATTAAATAAAGAATTTGATTTGGGAAGTTGAATGTTAGAATTAATTATTATTATTATTATTTATTGTGGATGGATGATATTAGGATTTAGGTAATTTTGATGTTTGAACATTTGAACTGAATTTTATGAAAGTGTATTGTAAAATTAAATAATTAGATTGAAATGAATATGAGAGTGCATTATAGTAATTAGAATTTGTTTAATTTGATTTGTCAATTAAGTGTGATTATATTATTTTTGTTTGACTTAAATGTTCTTAATTGATTTTTCTATTAAATTAGGAGTGAAGATGAATTTTCTTTTTCAAAATTTAGAAATTCTAATGATGTAGAAGTGCATGTTAGAAAAAATGTTGGTGGTACAAGTGAAAAGCGAGTACGAGTAGAGATAGTTGATGATGAGATCATTGTTGATCCTTCAATATGAAAGCCTATGCATGAGCATGCTCCTCGAATTAGAGATGAAATTAGAAGAAAATATGTTCTTCATGGTCCTTGTTAACCACGAGCATATGATTTCCCGACAACCCAGTTTGGAAAAATAAATAGGAAATTTCAACTGCATTGGTATAATGATTTTCCATGGTTGGAGTAAGTATGTCCAAAAGATATTGTGTTTTGCTTTTACTGTTATTTTTCTAGATGAGATAAAGGAACATATGGAGTTGAGGTTTATACAAATAAAAAAAGTATTTTGTAATTGGAAGAATGCATAGGAAAATTTTGAAAATATGTAGGCGAGGTTGGTAGTTCTCACAATGATGCTCAAAAATAATATTTTACTTATAAGGACTAAATGTAAAGTATTTCACATAGCCTTTTAAATGTAAGAAGTAAAATAGATTATTCCTATTGCATTCGACTTACAACAACTTTGTATGTTGTTCGGTCGCTTCTTTGAAATGGGCAACCTTTCAGTGGATATGATGAGCATGAGAGTTCACTGTATATGGGTAATTTCTTAGAAACGCTTGAATATTATGGTGAGCATTCCCTAGGTGTTGGAAAGGAAATTTTGAAAAATGATCCTCAACTCACTTCTCCTTATATTCAATATGTTCTCGTTAATGCTTGTGTAGAAAAACAAAATTAGTCATTGTTAATGATATTGTAGATCATTTTTTTTATATTGTCATATGAGGCTCAAGATAGTTCAATAAAGGAGAAAATGACTTTTGTTTTCAGATATGTAAACAAACACGGAAAAATCGGGGAACTATTTGTTGGAGTAGTGCATATTAGTGACACTTCTTCTCATACCTTGGAAAACATCATTGATAGCTTCTTGACACAATATCGATTATCGACGTCGAAAGTTAAAGGAAAAAGATATGATAAGCATCAAGCATGCAAGGGGAACTTAATGGATTGAACACACCCATTTTGATATCGTTTATCATCCATGATTTCATGCGTTCGATATTTTTCATACTCTCTTTATGTTTTTGGATGTTTTCTTTGTTAAAAGAGTATTGTGGATGTTTACAGTATGTTTGATTTACTCTTTCGCATTTTGGATATTTTGGATATTTTGAAAGAATAATGAGGATGTTATTTGGATTATGTTTACCTACTATTGTGTTTATTGATCTTATCTTTGGAAGAGTAAACTGAATGGTTAATTGCTTCTATTGGTCATATTGTTGATATATTGTGAAATTAATTAAATTTTCATCTGAAATTGGTATCACTACACTTTAGATGTTTAACATGAATTTCACTTTCATTTCAATTAATACTTACATCTAAAGTTGGGGTCGTAAAATTTGACTTGAATGAATGAATCAAGGGTTTTATTTCACTCCATATTATTGCTTTTAGATTGCATACATTTCATTTATGCATTGAGGGCAATGCATATCCTTAAGTTGGGGGGTGGGAAACACTTCATGTTTAAATGGAAAATAGGTACCATGTAAATATCAATTTAGGTTCATTTTAGTTGTTTTTGGTTTTTAACTTATTTTTAATTTCTTTTGATTTTTTATGCATAATTTAGTGTCTTTTTAGTGCATTTAGGTCATACATTGCATTACATTTGTACATGTAGTGTATCATGCATAACATTTGCATTTTTCATGTTTATAGAGCCTATACATTTGAGTGAAATCAAGACAATTTGTTTCAAAATATTTATCAAGGAAAAATTTTCAAACAGGAAATTAAAATGAGCTTGATTTCACTTGCTTTTTGAGCTTAATGAGACTAATCTTTCTTGATTAGATGTTGAAGGGCTTGACATGAAAATTAAGGCTATGAGTGGAATAATCCTTTTTTGAGAGGATTTGAGCTTAAAAGCGCTTCATTTTTTAGCATAACGATTCATTTCTTCATTTTTTGGATTATAATGAAAGAAATGATGTAGAACCAAATACCTTCCTAGATGTAGGATTTAACGATTGGATAAGAACTACAGTTGATGAAATTGGACTTGGAGGTTCTATGTGTTTTCATGCAGGGTGCAAGAATTATGACTGCATTGTACATTATACCTAGTTGCCCATATTGTTGTTAGCTCCTATTCTCTTTTGAAAATTTTGCTTCGGAGTTTTTGTTTGGGGTGTCTTAAAGATCATGTATTGGGTTTACTCAACCTTCTTATTTAGTAAAAAGCATTAGGGCGAGAAAGCATGAAATTTCATTGTGGTTGTTTGAGACATCCAAATATAGTATTGAAAATAGTGCATATTTCTAGAATTCTTTATACATCTACTAATAACTAGAAACATCTAGTATAGTTGAAAAATATTTTATTGTAAATTTGTGGTGTGTAAAAACCACTATAATATTCAAAGTCGGTTAGTTTTAACCGACTTTAGGAGCCTATAAATAGGCAATAATGTATGTAATTGTTGTATTGAAAAACTATCAGTCAAAATCTCTTGCCATTATTTCCCTACTCCTCCACTACTTTGCTATCAACATATTTGCATAATTTAGTATTCTTATTTCCACTACTAAACACTCTCCACATTATACCTATCATTATTCTATAAATCCCTACAATTGTATCAGAGTTGCGTTAAGTCATCTACTAGGCATAGTATTCTAAATCATGAAGTTTATTGATTTTTTTATTCCCCTTCCAATATTCAATAGGGAAAATTATGATTTTCGGTCTATCAATAAGAGAGCATACTTTCGCACTCAAAATCTATGGAGGATGATTGAAGAAGACTATAGTATTCTGGAAGATACTTCCAGCATATCAGCCACTTTAAAGAACTCTGTAAGAAAATATTAAGAGAGATGCCCAAGCATTATCTGCCCTACAGAAGGAAATGGAAGACAACATTTTTCTGAGGATAATGGGAGCTTCAACAGTTAAAGAAACATGGACCACTTTGGAGGAGGAGTTTCAAGGGAGTCAAAAGGTATGCACCATCAAACTTTAAGCTCTCCGTTGTGAGTTTGAAAATATTAAAATGAAAGAGAGTAAGGCCACTAAAGATTATTTTTCATGAATAACGGAAATAATTAATCAAATGAGAACCTGTGGAGAAAATATTATGAATAAAACCATAGTGGAAAAAATACTAATAAATTGCCCTGAAAAGTATGATTCTATAATATCAGCTATAGAAAAATGTAAAGATATTGGAATTATGTCAGCAGAAAAATTAATGGGTTCTCTAGAAGCACATGAGAAAAGATTAAAAAAGTGTAATGGTGAATCTTTGGAAAATGCCTTTCATTCTAAAATTACTTTGCGGTCTCAAAAAATCTAAAAATGGTGTAGAGAATTCTATAAATAATGAAAGTCAACAATCTAATAACAAAGATATTCCTACTTGTAAAATTTGAAAAAAAAAGGTCATTTGGCTAAAGATTTTTGGCATAAAGGAAAGTCACAATGTCTAAATTGTAAAAAATTTAGGCATTTAGCAAGAGGCTATAGGCTAAGAAAAAATCATTAAGCTAATTTAGCGAAGAAAAAAAATGAAAATTATTTATTTCATGTTTGCCAAAATGCCAATCAAGAGAAAAATGACATATGGTACCTAAATAGTGGTTGCAACAATCACATGTCGAAGGATGAGAGTATTTTTTGCAACCTTGATAATATTAAAACGAAAGTTTGGATTGGAAATGGAGAATTCTTAGAAGCAGTTGGGAAATGTACCATAACCATTAATCCAATAATGGGTAAGAGGTACATAAAGGATGTACTCTTAGTCCCCAATATAGCTCAAAATCGACTAAATGTAGGGAAAATGATAGAACGTGGATACTCGCTGCATTTTGAGGGTGATCATTGTTCAATATATGATAAGAACAATGAATCCCTTGGAATTTCAAGAGTAAAAATGAACGAGATTAGATGTTTCTCCATTGAGTGAAGGTACGACGTTTATATAACCATGAAGATAGAAGTGTATGAATCATGGCTTTGACATAAAATGTTTCTCACACAATAAAGCACCTTCGTGATTTTTGATGAAAATTGAAAATTGATGTTATTTTTGTTACAAAGTAAAGAGTAAAGTCCAAAGTACGTTTATGATTTTCCACGAAAATTGAAATTGATGCTATTATTCTCACCTAGTAAAAATCAAAACACCTCCTGAATTGTAATTTTCAATGAAACCTTCGTGAATTGTAATTTTCAATTAAAATTGAAATTGATTTTCGTGAAATTAAAGAAAAAGAAACCGGATTAAGAGAAAAAGTTTTAGGTTTTTTTTCTTCTTTTTGCCATGAGATTCGTTTTTAGTTGGTGTTATTTTTAAGTCATTTTACTTTTATTTTTAATTTTAAAATAATAATAATAGTAAATGCAAACTTGCCCACGAGCCGCCCACACCTTAGGTGTACGATTACAGACCCAAACAGGCATGGGCAAACCCATTGTTCACTGTTACAAAATATAGACGTGTGCTTGTATTAGACGAGTGGACAGGCTCGGATGGACCCGCAAATTGACAACGCTATGTATATGGTTATAATAATTTTTGTATTTATTCTTATATTAGGATTGATTTGTGAGAACATTATGAATTCCTTGACGGAAGAGTATGCTAATTCTAACACATGACCTATTTTATGTGTGGTCATCGACTCCAAATCTATAAGCTGACTCGAAAATAAGTCCAGTCTCTTTCAACCATCCATTCTTCATCATTGTTGAAATATAAGTCTTGATAGTGGAGGAAAAGCATGAGCTAGTATCCCGTGTCTGCCATCAAATAGTGCTTTGTCATGGTGTTTATAGGAGATAAATACAATTAGGATATTTGAACTGCTCTAAGAGTTGATTTTGGTGAACTTCACCTGCGTCACCTTTGACCATATGGTAAAAGTATGTCCAATTTCATAGTTTACATCCTCCAAAAGATCGTTATTCGATAAGAGTGCATAAGTTAATGATCGTTTATTTTTCGGCCATTGTGGTGTGCCGTCGAACAAGCTATAGAGGGAGAGTGTGTGAATGTGAGAATGACCAAACTTCTCTTCTAAATTTTTATATCAGGTCTATACATTTGTTTAAGTGTTTTTTTGTCGACCTTGGCTATTTTCTTCAAATGAAATTGTTTTTGGTAATGAGTTACTGCCAACTATAAAAAATGATCGAAAATATCCATTGAATTATGCAGCATGTATCCAAAATTATAAAAATATCTTTTAATTTCTGTCAAGCCGCTTATATTGTCTTCTCGACTAGAATTTTAAAATTTATTTAAGGAATTTCAGGAGCTAATATTTTGACTAAATTTTTTTATAGAAAAAGAGGATGTATTTGAATAAAAATCCACAAATATTGAAGAAATTGAGCAAAATAAAATAGTCACTACTACAAAATAGTACATGGTTAGAGAAAGTAAAAAAAATCATTAAAAAAATAAATTAAACTAGGCTGGGTAGACGTGAGAAATGTGGATTTAAGTTTGATGGAATTAGGTAGGAAGTAACCTATATATGGGTTTGATGGATTTATGTGAAGTAGAAAATAATATAATTTCCCTTATTGTTTGCGGTTTATTATTCATACCAATTATGTTTATGGTTATTAAAATTTTTTCATTTATTCTTTCATATTTGTATCTTATTTTACGTATACATATTTGAAATAAATGTCTTACTTGTTGAATTACCCGTTAATAACTAAAACAATAGTTAATAATTAAAGCAATACTACGAAGCATATTAATTATAACTTAATAGCCAATGTGCTACCTACATAATGAGATTTACTTGCCATCAAATTGTGGTTCGTCATGTGTTTATGAGTGCTTTATCTTGGGGAGAAATCCATACTACCAGTTATCATAATTACGGATTTGGATTGCAATTAAGAGGAAAAACTCATACAAGTCCTTAAACTACACAATGAAACAAATGGTTGGACAATCGTCGACATCAAAGAGGATTAGTCCAACTATATGCATTCATAACATCCTCATGGTGGAGGACTTCAAACCAAACATTGGATAGTATATTTTCCATTATTGTTTGTGGTTTATTTTTTATACTAATATGTACAAATTTGTCAAGCGGGCTTACCTATGACCCGCCCGCCTATGCCCACACGGTTATGGGTCTGAAATAGCCCACGATCAAATGGTTTAAAACTTTCGGCTCGTGTCCGCCCGCGAACCGCGTGGACAAGCACGGTTAAAGCCCGTCTTGAAGTTTACAAATAATAACTCCAACTATAATGATTTTGAACATAACCAATCACAACATGGTCTGAAGATCCTCCGTAAAAAGAATATGATGAGAGACCTTCTATTCATAGTTGAAAGCAATTATGTATATAAATGTTGCATGCTCGGAAAATTACATTGTCAATCTTTTCCAACCGGAAAACCGTGGAGAGCTAACAAAAACCTCTGGAGCTAGTCCACATAGATATTTGTGCCCCAATGCAAACTCCAACACATAATCAAAACAAGTACTTCATCATCTTCATTGATGATAATACTAGAATAATGTTGGTGTATTTTTTGCAGAAGAGATAATAAGTCTTCGACAGCTATAATAAGTTCAAGAACTTTGTGGAAAACAAAATGGACAAAAGTTGAAGATAATCATAAGCGATCAAGGAAAAGAATACACCTCTAGTCAATTCAACATATTTTGTGAAGAAGAAGAAGTACAACACCAACTTATGGTTGATTATGCCTCGGAGTAGAATGAAGTATCTAAAATAAAGAATAGAACTGTGATGGAGATGACTAGATCCATGCTCAATGAGAAAGGCTTGCCTAATACTTTCTAGGTGGATGTAGTCTACACTAGAGTTTACCTATTTAATAGGTGTCCTACTAAAGTTATTCAAGACAAGACACCGGTAGAAGCCTGAAGTGGAAGGAAGCCTTCAACCAAACATCTTTAAGTTTTTGGATGCACCTGCTACTTTCACATACCACAGCAAAAAAGAAGCAAACTGTATGACAAAACTCTAAAAGATATATTTATAGGCTATAGTACTTAATCAAAAGGATATAGAGTCTATAACTTAAAGACAAAAAACATAATTATTAGTAGAGATGTCCAATTTGACGAAGAAGCTACATATAACTAGGAGATGGAAAATGTAGTACAGAGAACTATTAATCTTTTAGCTTCAACCATTGAACAAGATAGTGAGGAACATACCACACAAGAAGAAGAAGATCTAGAAGATTATTCACCATCATCAATTCCAAAAAGAACAAGGCCACTATTAGAAATCTATGAGTCGTGCAACTTTACTATGACGGAGCTAGAAAATTAGGAAGCTACCTCCAAATAACAAGCATGGATAAAACTATGGAAGAAGAAATTCGGATGATTGAGAATAACAAGACTTAGGAGCTAGTGGATCATCCGAAAGATAATGAAACCATCGGAGTTAAGTGGATATACAAATAAAAACTTCACTCAAATGGAACTATCCAAAGACACAAGGCGCGCTTAGTAGCAAAAGGGTACTCCAAATAGTATGGAGTTGACTACAATGAGACTTTTGTTTCATTTATTCGCATGGATATAATATGGGCACTCATAGCACTAAGTGCTTAAAAGAGTTGGAAAATCTATCAAATGGACATGAAGTCTACATTTTTGAATGAATATCTTAAAGAAGAAATATTTCTAGAGCAATCAGAAGGATTTGTGGCCAGGGTAAGGAAAACAAAGTCCTCAAGTTGAAGAAAGCTTTATACGGACTAAAGCAAGCATCGAGGGCTTGGTATAGCAGAATTGATGACTACTTCACAAGTAACGAATTTAGGAGAAGTAAAAGCAAGCCAACACTCTATACTAAAACCCAAGGTAAGAATATTCTCATCGCTTCTTTATATGTTGATGATCTTATATATAGGAAACAATAAGAATATGATGATAGATTTCAAAGACGATATGATGAAGACATTCAAAATGACAAACTTGGGTTTTTTTTGCACTATTTTCTTAGGATTGAGATTCATAAAAAAAAAATCTAGAATATGTATCTCTTAGAAAAAATATATTCTAGAACTTTTAAAGAAGTTCAACATGAATGCATGAAAGATAGTAGCAACGCTTTTAATTACTATAAAAAAATTTAGAAAAGAACATGAATGAAAAAAGGCGGACAACTAGGGATGGCAATGGGCAGGATATGCCAGTATCCATATCCTTATCCTCTAAATTTTTTTCTATCCATATCCTTCCCATATCCTTTTAAGTTAACAGGGTAAGGATGCGGGTATTTATCCGCGGATATGGATTTATCCATGGGTATACCCATATCCTCATAATAATTTGTTAAAGCAATGATATGATCAAAATTAATTCAAATTATAAACACAAAATTAATCCCAATTCAATCACAAAATTAATTCAAATTATAAACAAAATAAATTTAAAATAAAACAACAATCCTGACAATCTTTTAACTAAAATTTCAAATAAGATAGTCGGAAAATATAAGTGTTATTAATGTTTGAAGTTCTTAGCCCAAGTTACCATCGGAAAAAAAAATAACACAAATATTTTATATTCAACTCATGAATAATTTCTTCCGCTAATTTTCTAAGTTTTATCATAATCACAATAATTCATATATAAAGTAAAATAAAAAAATCTTTATGTGAAAATCTAGAGTTATCGTGAAGTAATATGACTTCAACAAAATAAAGAAATTTCTTTTAAATTATATTTTATTTTATTTTGCGGGTAGAGGATATGGGTAAGGATATTTTACAGTAACCATATCCTTATCCTTATTCTTAACGGGTATAGATTTTCTATCCATATCCGCCCACCAAATTTAATAGGTATATCCATATCCGCCCATAGCGGGCGGGTATCCACAGGTAAGCGGGTATACGGGTTTACGGGTAGAATTGTCATCCCTACGGGCAACTGAAACAGAATATATAGTAGCAGCGAGTGCTACAAGTCAAACAATTCGGCTAAAGCAAATATTAGAAGATATGGGAGAATATAAAATAGAGATACTAAGATCTACTGTGATAACAAGTCTATAATAATGACGAAGAATCTTGTGTTTTCCAGTCGGGCGAAGCATGTAAACATCAAATATCACTTCAATCGAGAAGTCGTAGTAAATAAAGAAATTCAAATTGAATATTGGAATACTGAAGATTAATGGGCTGATATATTCACAAAAGCGCTTCCGAGAGATAAGTTTGAAGAACTACGAAATATGATCGGAGTTAAAGAAATACAGATTAAGTAGGAGTGTTGAAAATGGTGCATATTTCTAGAATTCTCTACACATCTACTAATAACTAGAAACATCTAACATAGTTGAGAAATATTTTATTGTAAAAATGTTGTGTCTAGAAACCACTAGAATATTAAAATAATAGTTTATATAATATCGGTGAGTTGTAACCGATTTTAGGAGCCTATGAATAGGCAGTAATGTTTGCAGTTGTTGCCCTGAAAAACCATCAATCAAAAACTCTTGTCATTATTTCCCTACTCCTCCACTACTTTGTTGTCTATATATTTGGGTACTTTAGTATTCTTATTTCTAGTACTAAATACTCTCCATATACCTATTTTTATTCTATAAATCCCTGCATATTTTTAATGATATTAGTGTAGTTCTTCAGAAAACCTAATTTAGTTTGGAGAACATTCTTTGTTTTAATCCTATTTTTTTTAAAGTTCGAGTAGCGTATAACATTTTTTACCGTATCAAACTTCACTTGCATTTACTTACATGGTTTAGGTGTTTTCCATTGTAATAGATATCTATCCAGTGTAATGTTGATTGATTCAGGTTGCTAAGAGATTGGAAGGAACGAAGCAGTGAACAGAAAATATCGACACTGGTCTTCACTAAATGACTCTTATCCTTCTAATGTTTGGTTATTTCATTATTATATAATTTTTTTTTATTCTCCTTGTAATGTCCGGCTCCCGCCCCCGGATGGACCCGAGGCGCGGTGGCAGGACGCCACGTCATTCACAATATCGGTCTTAAGGCTGACTAGTAGCCCCACAGACCACCATTACGCTTTCCAGCATACTTGTCCTCACTCGTATGCTTTCCGAGAAAACATCCCAGAAGGTCACCCATCCCAAGATTGCTCTAAGCCAAGCATGCTTAACTTTGGAGTTCTCAAATTCTGGGCTCCCAAAAAATAATGTGCACATTGGTGATATGGGTAGCAATTCAATTCCTTTTAACCCTGTCTTAATATCGGCTCCAGAAAAATTAGTGTTCTAAGTGTACTTAAAATCTTGGATATAAGTGTAGTTCTAAAAATTATGATATGAGGGTATGTTGTGCGGGGTATGGCAATGAATTTATAGTTATATTATTATCTTGATTGCTTTATGCTTAGTTCATTAAAATTTTGTGTGCATAGGGAGTCTGTAACGTGACCGTATCTTCAGTCCCCCATATAGGTGGAAAAAATTATCACCATAAATATTAAAATATTTTGAAAATCGTGTTTATCAGGGATAGAGTGCAGCAGATGAGGGATTCTTTTCAAGATTGTGCATATGGAACAACATACCTAATTCCTCTGAAAAAGAATTTCACATACACATTGGAAGTGGAAGATCAGATTGGTAGCTTCACTGCCTTAAATCATTTGCTTTTCACAAAACAGTTGGTGGATTTGGTGTCATCAAAGTCCTTAGTAGACCAAGAATTAATGTTTCTTTCTCTAATCCTATCAGTGATTTCTCTATCTTGATGGAGATTAGTACAACCTCAATCACAATGTATGTATCTCATATAATAATTTATTGGATAATGAAAATTTTAAGTGGCAAATAACTCATATTTTAGGTTTATTTTTTATATAAATCTAGGGGGTGCAAACAAACATGAGCACTCGTGAACGATTCGTGAACGGCTCGGTCAAAAATCGATCAAATCTTGTTCAACACTTAAATGAACGATCACGAACAAAATTTTATAGCTCGTTTAGTAAACGGGCCGAGCTCAAACAAACCCTTGTTCGGCTTGTTTATGTTCATGAACAAACTCATTCATAGCTCGTTTATGCTCGATTAAAACTCGTTTGTTTTTGCGAACGAGCTCATTTATAACTCGTTTAATATATATTTTTTAATAAAAATAAATAGACAAATTTTTAATGAATATAAAAAATGTCCAAATTAAAATAGATACCAGAATTAAAAAAAACATATCAAAAAAATAATAATAATTAAAATAATTTATCTAACCTAAGGTTTAGATTTCTTATGACTAATAGTTTGTCAAGATAGCCACCACTCATCTCTATTAACCCTTCTTTCTCTTTCTATTTCTTTGGTCATCAAGCCCTCAGGTAATTCCACCATCCATCTCTGCCATTGCCGCCTCTCTCTATCTACTTTTCCGTCATCAAGCGTAAAGCAATTTCACTCTCTTTAGTCTTGCTCAGAAATTTGCGTCCAATCCAACTTGCTTCTCTACCACTTGGTGAATTAAATTACTTTTCTATCTTTTTTATTTTTCTTCTTTATTTGTCTTGATATAGATTTCACTTAGATTGTTTGTTTATTGTGTCTAATAATTCGAAAATTCATTGTTTAATATAACTTAGAATATATCGAAATTTCATGGTTGATGACTTTATATTGGTTCAATTCCAATGAATTATGAATACTCTTTTAAATTGTATTTTGAACTTAGATCTGTGTGATACTATTAGTATTTTTTTAATTAATATTTTTAACAAGGAGAAATGAACTCATGGTTTGAATTAATTTTAGTTTAGGTTAAATTTAAATTCAATTTATTTTAATTTTAATTTTACTAAACGAGCTCAAACGAGCTACTAAATAAGCAGCTAAATGAGCCTAATCAAGCTACTAAATGAGCTGAGCTCGATTAACTTAAACGAGCTTAGACGAGCCGAGCTCGAACATAGAAAAAAATTATCGAGCCGAGCTTGAACAAACATTTATAAAGCTCGTCGAGCTCGAGCTCGGCTCGAGCTCGATATTTGACAAACGAGCCGAACATGAGCACCTCATATACTCGACTCGGCTCGGCTCGTTTGCAGCCCTAAGTAAATCAAGGTACCATCTCTATCTTAAGTTTTCATTTCTATATTTTGATAAGTTCTATAGTCTTAAACTAAACCAATATATAAACTCAAGATATTCATTACATGATTTATTTAAAGGTTTTATTTATTATTATTATTTTTGTAATGTCTCAATTTTGGGGTTAGACGATTAAGTGATTTGATCTTGCTTTGACTTCCGACTATTAGAACATTATTTGTAATTCTTGGATCAAATTGGATTTAACTGAAACGATGTTCTTTGTTCATTGATTGAATTGGAAATGTTTATTGGTGTTATTATTAACCGTATGTCTAAACTAGTAGCGGAAACAAAGTTGAACGGAAAAGGAAATGAAGGTATGCAGCACTAACAATGTAGGCGGCATAAGCCCTAATCCACCAAGTTTCTTTCATTCTCTTCACTTCACTTGAATCCTCTCATCGTGCTATTGTTTTCTCACTTAAATCCCTCGCTATCCATTCATCGATGCAACTCCGGTAAGTAGTCTCTCGACTCTTCTACGACTCTCGCTTGTTGATAGGATGGTTGCTAGGGTTTTTGAGACTTATTGTTGATGAATTAGGGATTTCTTGGTTATTAAATTGGTTAGGGTTTTGGATGAGTGAAGACCCTAGATTGATGTAATGATTAGAACCGTGATTGAATTGTGGCTTTGGGTATTCTTGTTAGCGTCGTTGTTTACCGTTTATAAGATCTTGGATTCTTAGCGAGTAGACTAAATTTTGTTTATCGCGCACCACGTGTTCGATCAATTGTCTAAGTGATTATTGTTCCTTGTTAGGCGAAGCAGAAAGTGCGGAGGATAATACCGACGATGCTTAGCTTGTTGTCTACGGAAGAAATGTTAGCAACGTCGTTTGATAGTCCATATACGGTTGATGTATGTTTTTTTGAATTGTGCATTAGTTGAATAAAAATAGAATCACTTGAGTTGTTAATGTGAAGAAACTGAACAAGCAAATAATATTAAAGGAAAACTGATGTTTTTCAATTCTATTAACTTGAAGAGCTACAAGAGTATTTATACACAAATTATAGAGATTGGTCACAAAAATGATAAACATCAGAAAACTAAATCAGTTACATAAAGATAAAGATTGATATAACCTACAAATGAAAAGACAGAGATAATGTTTATCATAATAGATCAAAAGATAGAGATAATGTTTATCATAACATCCCCTGGCAAGCTAAAGTCGACCGCGATTGAAGCGGAAGTTTGCTGTAGAGAAACTGAAATCGAGTGGTGGAGAGGGGCTTGGTAAAGACATCAACAATCTGATCAGCAGTGGAAATAAACCTAACAAGCAACTGACCAGAAGAAACACGCTCACGAACAAAGTGAAAATCCAAATCTATATGCTTCGTTCTTGCATGAAAAACCGGATTTGATGACAAGTACTTAGCACCCATGTTATCACACCACAAGATAGGTACACCAGTGAGTGAAATGTAAAGCTCTTTAAAGAGAGATTGCAACCAAATCAACTTAGATGTTCCATTGGCAAGAGCTTTATATTCACTTTCAGTAGAGGAGCGAGCAACTGTCTGTTATTTCTTTGCTACCTAAGAGATCAAATTAGAGCCGAAATAAATAGCAAAGTCGTTAGTAGAACGTCTATCATCAATACAACCACCCCTGTCACTATCTGTGAAACACTACAGAGAGGATAAGGACCTCCTAGAAAAATATAAACCATAGGATGGAGTACCACTAAGATAACGAATGAGTCTTTTGACAGCCTTCCAATGAATGTCAGTGGGTGAATGCATAAACTGACAGAGTTTATTAACTGCAAAAGCAATATTTAGACGAGTAAGAGTGGCATATTGAAGCGCACCAATAGCTTGACGATATTCAGAACCATCAGGAAGAAGAGAACCATTATGTCTGGACAGTGGAGGAGAAGTAGCCATGGGAGTAGAACAACCCTTAGCATCTGTCATACTAGTTTGGTGGATAATGTCTTGAATATATTTCTGCTGTGATAAAAAAAACCTTCTCAAGTACGATGAACTTCAATAGAAAGAAATTAGGACAAATCGCCTAAATCTTTAACAGGAAACTCTCGTTGTAAAGAAGCAATAGTAGATCCAACAGCAGAAGAGGTGGAACCTGTGACAATAATGTCATCCACATAGACGAGGATAAAAATAGAAATGGAACCACGATGCAGAATAAATAGAGATGAGTCTGCTTTAGAGGCAACAAAACCAATAGAAACCAAAAAAGAATGCAAACGATCAAACCAAGCCTGGGGTACTTGTTTAAGGCCATAGAGAGATCGTTGCAATTTGCAAACATGAGCAGGACGAGAGGAGTCAATGAACCCTTATGGTTGTTCCATACAGATGTCTACATCTAAAAAACCATGGAGAAAAGCATTAGAAACATCAAGTTGACGAATAGGCCAGTTTTGAGTAGTAGCAAATGCAAGTACAGTATGAATAGTAGTTGCTTTGATAAGTGGACTAAATATTACCTGAAAATCAACTCCGACTTATTGATGAAAGCCTTTCGCAACGAGACGAGCCTTGTAGCGTTCTATGGTGCTATCAGGTTTACGTTTTATTCGGAAAATCCATTTGTTAACAATAATATTTGCGTTTAGAGGACGAGGTATCAATGTCCATGTGCCTGTAGCCATGAGAGCATCATCCTCGGAACGCATAGCACCCTGCCACTCAGAAAAATGATTAGCTTGCTTAAAAGTAGACGGTGCAATAGATAAATAATCAACTTTAGGAGGAGCAGAAACTCGATTTGCAACAAGAGCATTTTGGTGAGAAGGCAAAGATGTAGAAGTAGGAGAAAGATTGAGTGGGGATATTGGTGAAGTTGCATTGTAAATTGAATGTAGGGACCGAGTTTTATGTGGTAAGGAATCAGAAGATGAACTGAAATTTGGTGTTTGGTGTGGAACAGATGAAGAGCTTAATTGAGGATCAGCTGCAAGAGATGTGAAAAACGTAGTTGTATGTTGTGGTATAGGTGTAGTAGCAATGCTAGGAGTGGGATTAGAAGAGTGAGAAGTCCATACCTGGAGCCACAGATGCACAGTAGAAGTCAACACGAGAGGCGAAGAAACTAAAGTAGAATGATATGGAAATTGTTTGTCATTAAATTTGATATGCCTAGCAATATAAATTCGACATGTATTAGCATCTAAACACATGTACCCGGAATGATCACAAGAAGGAACCAAATAAATACACTCGGTACTGCAAAAGGCAAATTTATGAGTATTATGAGGTCGAAGTAACGAAAATACAGAACAACCAAAAACATGTAATAAATTATAATCAAATGATTTGGAATATAATTTATTAAATGGGTTGTCACAATGCAAAATATCAGTACGCAAAACATTAATGACAGATGCTGCGGATTGGAAAGCATAAGGCCAATACCTGAACGGAACTTTGCTGTGAGCTACAAGTGTAAGACCAGTATCAACAAGATGCCTAATTTTACGTTCAGCGATGCCATTTTGTTCATGTGTGTGTGGGCAAGCAATGCGATGATTAATTCCAAATTTTAGAAAAAAAGATTTTAATTTTTGGAATTCACCACCAAAATCGAATTGAAAAGCTTTAATAGAGTAGACAAATTGTTTTTCCACTAATGTTTTGAAATTAACAAATGAAGAAAAAGCATCACTTTTATTGCGTAAGAAATAAAGCCATGTGAATCGGCTGTAGTCATCAACAATAAGAAGACAATGGCGAAATCCTAAATTTGAGGTGGTAGGAGATGGTCCCCAAACATCTGCATAGATTAACTCTAATGGACGACTAGAATAATGATCAACATGACGTAAAGGTAAACGAGAAAGCTTTCCTAAGCAACAAGCAGAACAATTCGCACTTAAAGAAGAGAAAACTGACTGCAACTTATTTTTTCTGATAACTGCGAACACGATTTTAGAGTTGGCATGAGCAAGTCTATGATGCCAATCATCAAAGGAAGGAAGAGAGGAACGATGTACCATGAAAACTTCATTCTTTGCATCCGGTGGCAACACGTACAAACCATCTTTATTAGTCCCTTGAAGCAGAGTTTGACGGGTCACTTGATCCTTAAGAAAAAAATGGGTTGGCCAAAATTCAATTAGACAACGGTTATCTGAACAAAATTTTGAAACAGAAAATAATTTGGACGATAAGATAGGAACATGAAGAACATTTTTTAAAGCAAACGAAGAAATTTGTGATACACCAATATGTTCAATTTGCGATGCACCAATATGTTCAATTTGCAAACCTTGTCCATTTCCAACCCGTAGTTGATCATTACCATTGTATTCGTTAGACATATGAAGCGAAGTCAAATCTGGAGTGACATGATAATTGGCGCCTGAATCAACCATCCACAAACTAGATTGATCAGGTTGAGAAAGGTTTGATCGTGGTAGTGATGTCGTCATTTGTGATAAATTGACCTGTGCACCAGGAAGGTTATTCTGATTTTGGCGTGGTTCGTACCTTCGTTGACATCTATCGGCAGTATGATTATTATAATTAAAAATCTGACAAGGTCCACGATGTCGCTGTTGTGAATTCTGCTTATAATTACCTCAATTGTGAACTTATGAGTGAGATGTATATCCGACAACTCAACTTTGGACGGTGGGTTTCTGTGCCATATTTGCTACAGGAAGTGATGCGTAACTTTTGAGAAGTACCTCATGGGAAAGAAGATGACTATGGAGTTTATTGAAGGACAATGGTTATGGTCTGATGGTGAGCGCTGTGATAAGGCTCTGAAATTCAATACCAATGTTCCTATAAATAATCGCATTAAATTCTGCAGAGCTCATGGATCGTCCTGCTGCAGCTAATTCATCTGCTAAGCATTTGGCCTTCTGAAGATATTCAGTGACAGACAAATCACTATTCTTTAACTCTTGCAGCTTAATGTTAATATGCAATTGTCTATTTTAAGAAATTGAGCCACAGGTATTGGCTAAGGCAGACCATAGATCATAAGAAGAGGTCAAGCATATAATATAGGGAAATACATCTTTCGAAACGGAAGAAAACAACCAACATAGTAACATTTGATCTTTTTGGAGTCAAGTTTGAAATTCTGGATTTGGGACATTGGATGATGAATCTTCTGGATTTGGAATTACAGTGAGTGGCTTAGGAATGGAGCCATCAATATATCCAGTTAAGTTCTGATAATTCAATAAAGGAAGAAATTGTGTTTTCCAGGCTAAATAATTTTTGTTGTTCAGTTTCACAGTAAAAGTGTGATGGGAGGTGGTTGTAGGAGACGGAATATGAGAAGTAGCTGGTGTAGCAGAAGTCATTAATGTTGATAATACTGGTAAGAAGAAAAGTGAATACTATTTTTCAAAGTAGCTAGGATGACTTGGTATTTTGTGGAGTGGTGTTTGGAGATCCACATCAGTTTGATTTTTAGTGTGGGATGGATGTTAATGATGGTTTGGAAAGTATTTAAGATAGAAATAGATACTGCTCTGATACCACGTGAAGAAACTGAACAAGCAAATAATATTAAAGGAAAACTGATATTTTTCGATTCTATTAACTTGAATAGCTACAAGAGTATTTATACACAAATTACAGAGATTGGTCACAAATATGGTAAACATCAGAAAACTAAAGCAGTTACATAAAGATAAAGATTGATGTAACCTACAAATCAGAAGACAGAGATAATGTTTATCATAACAGATCAAAAGACAAAGATAATGTTTATCATAATAGTTAATTGGTAATAATAGATAATGACGATAGAATGGAATGATGATTTGCTGTTATTGCCTGGATTATTGTTGGATATAGATATTCTGATAAGTATACTAGCATGTTAGACTTAGGCTTTGGTTAACTAGAGCTGGAAATAATTGGATAAGGCACTAGTAATGTACCTGGAATTGCTGATTGAAAGCCAATGAATGTTGAATTGTTAAATGATTGTTAAGTTATTTTGTGTGCATTGTATTAACATAAATTAATCAACTAATGATAGCCCTAGTCTGGTTGAAATAGTGATGGAATGACATGTCATTAGGGGTACCCGAGATATCTCAAACTATTAGAAAAATAGGTCATTCGGTTTAGCTAACCACTATTGGAACTGAGTGACAACTCTTATTGAGTGAGACGCCACCACCGCCTGCGAACCTTTTGAATTGTGGTCTTCGGACCTAATTAATGGAAACCTAAGGTAGTTATCCGTCTCAAAGGGGAACAAACGGTGCTATGGATTTCGGTCTTCGAACCTTATTGTGTGGCTTCGGCCTAATTGATCCCGTTTCATTATCGATGCTAGATTAGGGGCAGTCTAAATGATTTGGAACCTTAAATGTGAATACTACTTTGTGATTATTGTATAAAGGATAGTTGATTGTTTTAGGGGGTTTTAAACGATTATAAAGATCCTACCTAGACACCATGCAATGTTAAATGAATTCAATGAACATAAATGGAACTCAAATGAGTAATGTAATTTTTTATGCATGTGATAAATACTACATGATTAGGTGGGTTTATTTTCTCACATGAGTGGTTGATAGTGATAGGTGCATTTGAGTGCCACTTCATAACTCTTTGATTAAATAGACGCATTTGCTTGTGTTTGTTGGAGTATGAGTTACTAACCAGCATCGATAGTCTGACGTTGTTTATGTTCCATTTTTCTTATATTGGAAATGTGAAATAGGTGATCCAGCAGATATAAGGTCTCAACATTGCATATTTCATGATTTTGGAACCATATTGAGAACATGTTTGTCTATTTTTTTATTAGTATTTTAAGGACATGTAAATCTTTTAAATATTTCAATTTATGATGTTTTAAGTCGATTATTACGAGATTTGTAAAATATTTTGATATTTCAAATTATGATGGATGAATAACTTATTATGAATGTGCACTTTATTGTTGGACGTTAATATGAATTGCAAAATAGATACTTGGATTTCATTGTATAACCGGAATACTTGAATCTTATGTTTACTTCCGCATTTATTGTACCAAATGAATGAATGTAATGTGACATTCTGGTCTCTAGTTGTGGCTCCGCCATTGTCGGGGGTTGGGCATTACATTTTTTTAAATGTTATTTTGTTTTATTTATAAAGTGGAGGTTGTTTTATTAAGATAGTTCTAGTAGTATTTAGTAAGATTATTTTTATTTTACAGTTGAGGAAGTTCAAAAGAGAGGAGATATGAATTTGTGACTTTTTCTAATCTTTACTAGCTACTTGAAACAAATTAAGCAGATTAGAATATGTATGATTTTTTTTTTGGAATACATGTATGATTTGTTTTTCAATTCTAAGTTCAGAGTTGGCATTTGTTATCTATTATAGTTTTTTTGGTCTTCCTTTTATATAAGATGTGTATACTAGCCGTTTGATGAATGCATCAGTGAGTGAGAAATTTGAGACGCTTTATCGAAGACAAGATGTCTGTACTAACTATTTGATGAAATGCTTCAATGAATGGGTGGTTTGAGACAGAAAGTGACGATCACTTAGTGATTTCAATTTTTTTTTGTTTTTTTTTCATTTGTATTTTTCAACCGTTAATTCAGCAAGATTTTTTTTCAAGTGCAAAATTTTCTCTCTATTTGCACATATCTCGACATGGTAAGGTTGAACTATTCTTAATCAATAAGTTGAAGATAATAGGTTGTCTAATTACAAGCTCGATCCGCTTGGAGACAATAGACCAGATAGAAGAGCGGCTGCTCTTAAGGCTATTTACATATATATCCTCTTTCACATTTGTTTGGTTCTAACTTTTTATTTTTTTGATTTGTTGTTATGTTGTGGTGTGAATTTTGCTATTTAACTCTTTGGTATTTTAAAACTTTTAATATTTGTAAATTACTTTTAAAGTTTAACGGGGTATTTGGAGTTTATGTGATTTTGTGTAAATCTGATTAATTTTTGAATAGATTTGGATATCTAAAAAAATTTATTCTTTTTATTAGAAAGTATTGATGAAGTTGAGCTTGATTTTGCAAGGTGAATCTGTATTTATTGTTGATGCTATTTTAATTGCAATGTTGATTTTAATTATGATTTTGAGGTTTAATATTTTTTTTTTAAAATTTATTTGTTATTGACATGTGAGGAAGGCAATTGGTTCGAAGCTAGATTCGTTTTCCTATAAAACAATAAATGGACCATGTCTTATTCTCTCGTTCAACTGTTGTATGGTATGTATACACATATATGTCTCCTCATTCCCATTTGTTTGATTTGATTTTGCTGATCTTCTACTATGTTATGATGTATAATATTGTTGCTTAACTTTTTGGTATTTTATTGTTGTTGATAGTAGTTGTTGATTTTGAGAATTACCTATAAAGCTTAATTGGATATTTGGAGTTTATATGATTTTGTATAAAATATATTGTAAGTGTGTTTGATTTCCTAAATTTGGTCGTGTATATTCACCCCTTTTGCAATTTTCCTTAGTGCTTCCATCTTTCTTATGGATTTCTTGCTGCAATTTCAAACAATCACAATGGATGAAACAAAGGGTAAGAAACTTCAACCACGTGAGTACGAAAGATCTACGAGAACCGGAAAACTGTTTGATTCTGTGTGTTATTAAAATATGCGAACAATGTATACAATATTGTGGAATTCACAACTTCTTATCTATTTATTATACTTCCTTTTTAGCACACTGAGAGTCAAACACACACTACTACATGTACACTTATAGCTTATATTTTCATCATATATGTGAATAATTACATGTTCTCTCCTTTTATGACTTTTTTGTAGTCAACTTTCCCATCTCATTTGTCCATCCAGTTGACAATGTTATTGAAAATCCAATGCATTTGCAGTTACTATAATCCTTTTTTTTTCTTATCTCCACAATTATTTCCTGTCCACCTATCATGGCAAGGAGTTACATGGCATTGCTTTACAGACATAGAACCTTGCTATTTTATAGATCAATGGCTCACTTTCGCATATTACTCATTCATTTCACAAATTTGGTTCACAATATTAATTTATCACTTGTAGAAAAGTGCAAATACTCAAGTTTAGATGAATTTCCCGCTTTTACCAAGGCCATGGAAGGGGTGCACATTTGATTAGTGGTATGGAATGCAAGATTGCTTGCAACATATATAGGGTAGCAAACCTAATCTAACCATGCACTAAACCATACATACCTTTTTCTTATTCATACTCTAGTCACTCCATTTCTTACTAGATCACTTATGTTCTTGACATGAATGATGCCTTCTATTGATGCAAAAGAATACCTGTTTCTCTAACTAGATCTTTACAAATCAACTAGACAATCATTTAACCGTTTCACAAGTTTGTGAAGCTAGCGAGCCCATAAAAGGCTCCGTAAAGGAGGCACCCAAGGGTACCAAAGAATGAGATATGGATTCTGATTGTAGGTCATGTGAGAGTCAGAAAGCAGATCCTAGACATTGTTGTGTAAATAGGAAATATGATTTGATATGATGCCCTTTATGGGTTTTTTTTCTCTCGTCTTCTTATTAGTACTTTTTTTTATACTAAACATGTGAAACTAATTGTCTTTAGCTAATTTTCTTGAACTGGAAAAATTTTAGTGATTGATTTCCAAGATGGTCGTAGATAAAATCTATGATGGAGTACCCAAATGAATTTTGTTTTGAAGTCTATTTTGGATTGGAGTAAAAGAAATTTTTTTAGGTATATTTAAGTATCACTTATTGTATAAAAATGATAAGGATGAATAAAAATGATAAGAATCTAACCACCGGCTTTGTTCTAATATACTATATATTTTATATTTGAGTTTCTTATATTATATTTCTAATGATTTGAGTATCTTTAAATTGTATTGTTGTATAAATTCCAGCCCATGTTCAACTTTATATAATTTATTTCAATTTTATACTATTACAATCAATGAGTTGGTACACTTTAAGGTATACATTAAGGTATTAGGCGTTTTTTTTTTTTTTTTTTTAATTTCTGAGTCATTTTTAATAGTATTTAATAAATCTAAGTTAAAATTAATATAAATTTATTAATTGGATTATTGATATTTGTTAAATTATTTGATTTTTGTTAATTGTTTAGTAATTTACCATTTGAAAAAATATATATATTATTTGCAGTATAAATATTTATTTTCATCTATTTTTATTTGTATTATAATATAACTTAACTTAATAAAATATTCAATACCGCACCATGCACAAATATTTTCACTAGTTTAGATATATTCATCATCACCACATTCAAAAACATAAAGTAACATAGGGCTAAAAATAAAAGAAACATTTCTCTCTAGCTAATGTAGCTATTTTTTTCTTCTTAGTGGTCTACACTAATAATATATTTTTTTTCTCCTATCAACAACATCAAATAGGAGCCAAATTACCACGAAAGCAAACTTATATCAATATTCTTCTCAACCTATAGCATAAACACTATTTGAGATTAGAAGGTTTTAGCAAATGTATTATAAATGAGCAGAAGCTTCTAAAACCATCATATGATCATAACCAACAACTGTGACAACAATTTATCATCATTTTCAAAATTAGAAGTTAGATTTTAAGAAATTTTGTTACATTTTTTATTTGAGAAGATAAACACCTAAAATAAACTCCAAGGCAAATCAATATCCTTTCTAGTTGTTGTTAGAGGTATTTATGGCGGTTGTGTAGCATCGAACCTCCACCTCGACTGAGACCGTGATGAGAAGTCCGGACCGCCACATTATCAATTCATAACTCAAGTACAATTTTCAAAAGTCAATCACTATGCAATACTTTAGCGGAAGACTTGTAAACAGTCATTTTCCGAAATGCGATTTTTGGATTAGAATCAAATAAATAATACTTATCTATACTTTGTTAAAATAAAATGTTCATTTACAAGCATTTAACAAATAAATCATGAATATATTTTACAATCATGAAAAACTTTTAAATACATACAAGTACAAATTTTATTAAACTTCACCATGAGAGTTCATGACCGTATGCCTTGCTCGATCAAACATATAAAAAAAATTTTGGTGAAAATGAAAAAATAAGAAAAGAAGAGTGAGGCACATGTCCGGTTCGCATTTCATATCGCAAACATACACGTTAATATCATCAAACAATAACATACAATTGTGTAGGGCTAAAAACAAAAATACAAACCTCATATCCGTCGATCTAAAATCTAGAAAGTCCACTCCTTATGGGTTTCCACTTATGATTAGCCCACACCGAGACTTACTCAACAAACTACAATCAGTAATATCATCGCCAACATCATTACAAGACACAAATACAACTCAATCACCAAATAACCGCTTTCTATTAGGAGCATTAACACACTAATGAGATTAAGATTTTTCAAAATGGATTGGAATTAGTTTGACAGAGCGCAAATTGTGTATATTTGTGCATGATTTTTCTTAGTAATTTTTGGGTTTATTTGAATATTTGTCTCTAATTTTGCTTGTTTGGTGATTTATGAACAGTTGAAGCTAAATTGGTGATTTCGAAGGATTTGAAGGGGTTCTTGAAGATTTTTCCAAGTGAAAGAGTGAAGAATCAGTTGAAGACCGAATCTTATGCATTTTAATTAATGAACATTTGAATTAGAACGATTTGCGGATTATTTTGTTTCTCATTTCCATTCTTTTAGCATTAGAATTTGGATAGTATATTGGGAACTCTAGATAGGAAAGAAGTACATTTTGTTTTCTTGAGTTTTGATTAAGGAATTGTTTTCTGCATTCTTTGCTCTTTTTAGTTTTTATACATACAATTTTATGATAATGATGCTAGCTGTGACCACAGCTAGCTAAATTATTATGATCCAGTAAAGTCGTTTAGTTATTTTTGTGTTGTGAGAATTGATTTTCATTGCTTATGCTCGCAGTATTCATTATACCACTGTAATTACTTGGTTGTAGGGTTGAATATATTTTCTTGATCGATTAATTGATTTGGTCAATTAGTTGATTGATTAGGTTAATATCACGCTAGTTAAAGAAATTAAATCCGTAATTGTTTAATTGATTTAACCTAGGTAGTAAACAGTTTGATCCGTCGGACTGTGTGGTGTTGTGATCATAGGTTAGTAAACATGTTTATTGATTTGCTGGCTATGATCATAGGTCTTCCTCATACTTTATGCAATCTACGATTGAACCTGTCAGGCGCTTGTCGGGGTTATCGATAGGTTAGGGGCTAATTTAAAGGAGTTTTTCCGGTTAGTCTAAACATTAAGGGAAGATTAGATTGTTAGGCGCGACGTCGACGACTATAACTATGGTTACTGTTTTGGCATATTTATTTTTAGCTTCAATGATCGGCACACTAATATATTAACCGGACTTTGCTGGATCGCTTCCCTCTATTGATATTCTATTTCAAGATTTTAGTAATTTAATTCATCAATCGACATTTCAAACCCCCAAATTTTATTCTATAAGTCATTTGCAAAATTAAAGTTAATTAAACCGTTCTTAGTGGATCGACCCTGTTTATTACTATCTACAGTTAATTGCAAGAATTAATTATATTTGACGGAATCGACATACGTCAAGTTTAAAATAACCTACTAACAACCTAGGATTATTAACCCATCAATATATCTCTACATAAAATTCTACCAAGTAAAGACATAACGAAAAATAATAAAAATTAGGGCTTTTATCTCTAAACCTTATGGAAACTATAAACACAAGATTATAACTTGAAATCAACCCAAAAGCATTCAAGAACCAAATCTACATCAGTATTTTTGGATTCAAGAAGAGGAGAGAGAGAGAGAGAGAGAAAGAAATCACCTTTGATGAACAAAACTTTAAAAAAAAAAAAACACTTCAAGAGCACCACATGGTCCTTTAGAAGGTGGTAGGAACAATTAATTTAAAGTTTGATGGTGGTGGAAGGTGATCAAATGAGAAGATTGAAACTTTAGAGTTTTTAGTGAAGAAGAGAAGAAAACGTATAAATTGGGGAAACAAGAAAAGGGGAAAATGAGAGATTGAGGTGGTGGGTGTGCGTTCTTATTCACACACGTGGACTTTAGTTTTTGATTGGGTCAAACCCAATTCCGAGTCCATTTTTCACCGAAACTCAATTCAAAAACTTTCATGTTTCTTCAAAAATTTATCTTCATATATTAAATTAAAAACTACTGTCGATTTAAAAAAAAATGAATTTTCTCACTAAAAGGGAAAATGATAATTTATCAAAATTTGGCACTTTGGCTTGAAAATTCATATTTTTCTGAGTCTAAAAACAATTTTGACTTTGTACTTCCAATTGAACCAAATTTTGTTCTAAAAGCTTTACTTCGGTTTGAAAGTCCATTTTCAAATATTTAAACACAAATTAAACAATGGTTTTTTATCCTAGTCATTCTCATTTTCAATTAATTTTTCTAATCTCATCATTTCCTATAGTAGTAATTTTATTTCTGATGAGAAAAGTACCGAAAATAAAACTTTTAAAAATTTCAAATAAACATAAAATTTATACCCAATTTGGGGAAGTTATATTGAAGAGATGGAGAATAGAGAAAAAGAGGAAAGAAAAATACATGTATAATGTTTGAAGTTTGTTGAAAGAGTGAGAGAGGGACTGAAGAGAAGTAGAGGAAAAAGGGTTTTTAGTGGTAGCATGGCATTCCAAATTTGAACATCCATTTAATCAAGTTCTTTATACGATTTGTAGACATATAATTTTTCAATCTATAGTTTTTAATTAGATTGAGTATTCTTATTCCGAAATTCATAAACTATATCTTGTACACATCAATTCCCAAATCTTCCTACTTGTGTTATATTATATTCTTAAGTCTCTTTTACTGCCAACACTTATTGGTTACATTTCACTATCTTTTTATTCACAATCTCATTCTATCTAATATATATTTGGGGTTTGTTTGGATCCCTCTTCTCATTTCACATGGTTGCTATTGGGCTTGAATTTCTAGTTTGGACTTCTAATGAATTCAGCTTTATAATTTATTTACTATAAATCAATTAAGTCTGTCAAGCTAAAGCATCCAAAGCCTAATTCAAAATGCATTGGAAAATGGAATCGAACAACTAAAGTGCATTTCTAAGGCCTAACAAAGTGATGGGCTCAAAATCAAATTTGCAATTGTTTTTGAGATGGGCTTGCAAGTCGGTCAATGGGCTTTCTACACCCCCACTTTAAGCAATAGGTCTCTACCAAATATTATTTTAATCAACAAATTTATCATCACTGCCAATAATAATAATAATAATAATAAAAGTAGGATTATTTTCATTTTTGTTATTTTATAATTTTTATTTATATTATATAGCCCAATTTTAAAAATTTTACAAAAATAATCTTTCAAACTTTCACTTTTAAAAAATGAACCAAATTGACCATTTTATCCTCCTGTGAAGATCTTTTATCTGTGAAGGTGTGAAGATGATCCCTTCACATATGTGATGGTCTATTTTTAAAAATCAAAGTTTGAGTGGTTCAAAAATAGAAATAAACTTTTATTGGTTTAGTTTTGAATTTTTAAACTTTATTTGGGTTATTTTATATAATTTTTCCATATAAGTATTAACAATGATATGATAATAAAATAATAGATTGGATTTAACTTCACTCTTCAAAATAGATTTGGTCTATTTTATAGGTAAAATTTGAAAATAATGTGTAAATAAATATAAATAATCCAAATTCAATTTATATAGAAATGTAAAAAGTATATATTTAATTCATGAAAATAATTTAAAAATTAGAATAGACATGTGCCCAATTTGAAATCGAAATATGAGTACCTAAAACGTTGTTTGTTTTCACAACTCTCATATGGAAAAATACAGCTAACCTAGCTACTTCAATCTTCATTATTTTGTTTCAAGTTTGGTCAATAACACTATTTTGATACTAGCATTTGCTATTTTTAATTTTCAAAACCATTTATTTTTTACTTAACTTAGCGTATTCTTAAATTAGGTTATTATAGAATCCTTATATGTATATACTTCCTATATTTGATTGATTTTTTTTTAATTTAATTTTAAAAATAAGTTATTATAGTAATTGAATGTGTAATTTATTGATTCGTTTAGGTGGTTAATTATTTTATTTATTCCCTAAATATTTTGTTTCCTTTCAAAATCATTTTGAAAATTAATTAAAAATTAAATAACACCCTATTTTATTTTATAATATGGTATGGCTTTTTAATTTGAACGACTCATCTTAATAGTTAAATAAATTCAAATACTTATAAATTTATAAAAATAATTTTGCTTATTTTTAGTTTATAATTATATTATATATAAATAGTATTAGGATATTAATTTGCTAATATGTAATTCATTTTAATTGTATTTATTGTTTTTTAAACAAATAATTAAAAAATGAGGAATTTGAAATAATATGAATAATATAACTTTTATTTCACTATTTTAAAATAATTCCATATGTAAATTTTATTGAAATTTAAGAAGTTTTAAATGAACTCATGATATTTTTGCACTTGTATAGTTAAATAATTTTTCAATATTCAAATTTATAGAAAAAGATAAATATATTTATTACCTCATATAATTCTGTTATATATATATAGTAAATACCTTTATAATTATTTTTTAAAAATAATATTTTAACATACACTTATATGTCATTATCTTCACATTAAAATAAATTTATTATTTTAATAGAAAACTGTAAATTAATGGGTGGTTTGCATAAATGAGCCTTGAATTAAAACTTTAAGTTTTTAGTCCAATATTAAATTTACTTCAAAACTAAACAAATCACAGAAGTTTTTACATCCAATAGACCAAATTGACAATAGTATCCTTTCCTATAAAAAAAATGGATTTAAATAATTTTATAAATTTCTAAAATGTTTGTAAAGTCTCATATGCCATTATATTTAAATATTTAAATTCAAATAATATATTTACAAAATGACCCCATCAAATTAAAAAAAGATCCCCACCAAAGTAGATAATTAAAAAACAAAAGTGATAATTCCCAAATTGAAAGAACCCTAATTTAGCTTGAAACTCAAAACCTACAAACCGTGAATTCCTTCTACCAAAGTGAATGAACCTTAATCATAATTGCAGACTTCCTTCCGGCAAATAACTCAGAAATCTTCTTCAATTGAGTTTAAAAGGTATGTTTTTTAAGCTATTAGGGTTTTGGGCATGGTAGAGATTGTATCGTGTTGTGTAGGCACATTTAATTATACACTATATGCATATTTTTTTATTAGTTTAGGATCCTCATGTATAGATTGGTTGTTATTTGTAATCAATTTTTTGTGTATGGGTGTGTTGTAACGAATTTTCGATTGGGTAAAGTTTACTTTTTTCAGGTGCTTCCCGGTCCCGATAATCGGGAAGTAGTGCAAAAATTCTACGCTTCCCGGTCTATGACATCGGAAAGCCGATTTCATGCTTTCTGGTTTCAATACCAAGAAGCAGGCTAATTTTTGTACTGCTTCCTGGTCAGTAAGACCGGAAAGCCACTGGGCACTCTTTTGCTTCCCGGCTTTGCAGACCAAGAAGCAAAATATGATTATGCTTGGTTCCCGGTCTTTGGAGCCGGGAAGCAGAATATTTTTCATGCTTCCCAGTTCAATAACCGGGAAGCAAATCCAAATTATAACAACTTCCCGTTCTGTAACACTAGGAAGCTATTTTTTTTTTAAATAAAAAATTCAGCTGCCTAGTTTGTTGAATACTTTTAACATTTGTTTCATTTATTCAGGCACGGTAATGAAAAAGACCCTGGTGAGTCCAAGACAAAATGGGTTGATAGCGAATACAAGGGTGGTGAAAATGTTCATTTTTCAGCATGATGCGAATATTTCATATTCCCAGTTAGTAGAGAAATTATATGCAAAACTTAATATACTATTTGGATTTGACCATACATGCTCTGTCAATAGATTATACGAGACAATGGTATCAACTTGCAGACAATGAAAATTTTAATTTTGTGAAGGAGGATTATGGAGAACACATGTATTTATTTGTTGATACTATCGTGAAAGGTAAGGAACATAATGTATAAGTCAATTAAAAGGAGCATTCTATTTTGAAAGATCAAAGTTGTGTTGTAAATATATTGAAACAGATTGGGATTTTGTAATATAGGATTTAAGTTCACAACACGATACAAACGAAACCCACTTCTTGGAAGCTTTATGATATATGTGCTTCCCGACCTTCATGATTAGGAATTTCTAAAATACATTTTCCAATTTTAATCAATCATTAAAACAACTTCCTGGTCTTCTAAACCGGGAAGCAAAGGGCCTAATTTTTCTGCTTCCTGGTCTGAAACACCAGGAAACTGCTTCTTGGTCTTGCTGACCGGGATGCAGGCAAAATAGGCCCTCTACTTCCCGGTATAGCAGACCAGGAAGCAAGTTTTGCTATCCATTTAGTGAGTGCTAGGCATCCTCAACATCAAGAAATACCTAAATGAGTCCATTAAAAGTTATAGTGCTGATTGCTCACTCCATTTAAAAATTAAAATACGCGGAATGTGTTTTCGTTATGAAATTGTCCTCCGATCGAGGGGGTTCATGTTGACTTATAGTTCTTAAATATATGAATTTAATATGCTAACAACCTAATACACAAGTTTAGATCATATCTTCAGAGCATATGAAAATTTGAAAAACATAATGTTTCCTCGGCCTACGTAGGATTATACTTATTGGTATATGTAATCCCCGCATATCCAAAGGCAACACGAAACTGAACTATGGAACCCAAATGACAAATAGTCATTTACTATAAAATATGAAACTTCTTAAACTCATTTTCCAATTTTAATCAGTCACCAAAACAACTTCCTGCTCTACCATACCAGGAAGCAAGGGGCCTAAATTGCCTGCTTCCCAGTCTGAAACCCCAGGAAGCATGGTGACTGTGCTTCATGGTCTTGCTAACCGGGAAGCAGGCAAAATAGGCCCCATGCTTCCCGGTGTGGCAGACCAAGAAGCAGGTTTTGCTATCCATTTAGTGAGTCCTAGGCATCCTCAACATTAAGAAATATCTAAATGAGTCCACTAAAAGTTATAAAGCCGATTGCTCTCTTTATTTAAAAATTAAAATACACGTGATGTGTTTTCATTATGAAATTGTCCTCCGATCGAGGGGGTTTAGGTTGACTTATAGTTCTTAAACATATGAATTAAATATGCTTACAACCTTATACACAAGTTTAGATCATATTTTCAGAGCATATGTAAATTTGACTAACATAATGTTTCCTCGGCCTACGTAGGATTTTACTTACTGGGATATGTGATCCCCGCATATCCAAAGGCAACACGAAAATGAACTAGGAACCCAAATGACAAGTAGCCAAATACTGTAAAATATGGAACTTCTTAAACACATTTTCCAATTTTAATCAATCACCAAAACAACTTCCTGGTCTGCCATACCGGGAAGCAAGGGGCCTATTTTGCCTGCTTCCCGGTTAACAAGACCAGGAAGCGTGGTGACCATACTTCCTGGTCTTACTGACCGGGAAGCAGGCAAAATAGGCTCATTGCTTCCTGGTGTGGCAAACCAGGAAGCTATACACACTTCTTCTCCGTCCTTAACACCGGGAAGCAAGCATAAATAATCCCTACTTCCTGGTCTCTAGGATCGGAAAGCACATCTTTGACCTGAATTACATATCATGTACACATCTAACACATATTCATTCCTACATAAACATCAGCTTGATTTATACTTTCTATTAAAGTTATAAAAAAAACATATATAAACCAAAAAAGCAAATTCATATTCTTATTACATTGCATTTAATCTTCATTATATGGTAAATCGGATCCTTCTTCTATCTCCTGCAAATCGTAAAAATACAACATTAAAATTTTGAATAACAAAAAAGAAACATTAGAATTATAAAAACACCTGCAAATCTTAAAAAATATATATGTAAACAAAATAGAGCAATAAACCATTAGAAACACACAAATACCCAAATATGTATATATAACAAATTACTTTATGGTCTTGAAGTCATGGAAGCAATTTGTTAAGCAATCTGCTTCCAGGTCTTCAAAACCATGAAACACTTATTAAAAAATTGCTTTCAAGTCTTCGAGATCAGCAGACCGTGTGAGACAAACTGCTTCCTAGTCTTGGGCACCGGGAAGCTAAGACATCTACAAAAAAAAAAAAAAAGTGTTTCCCAGTGTGCAACACTGGGAAGCATTACGTTATTTATACTTGTTTCCTGACGCTAAAGACCAGGAAGTAGGTATAAACACTATAATGCTTCCCGGTGTTACGCACTGAAAAGTACCTAAAATTCATATACATTCAACACCAGCCCACCCACAACATATTCTATTGCCAAATAAATTCTCTAATCAACATAACAAACCTAATCCAAAATTCAAAATCAAAACCCTAACCTTTTTTCCCTGGGTCTTCTATTGGATTCTTTTTTGTGGATGCGCTTGAGACGTTTTCGTTTACTTTTGAGTCACTTTCATTTCCTTTGCCGCCTTCGTCGCCTTCTTATATTCTCTGCCTTCGTCTCCTTCTCTGTCTTCTCCGCCTTCTCTGCCGCTGAAACTTTGGTTTTCGGCATGCTCTTGCTAGGGATTTTAATCATCTCAGAACAGGTCCACCAAACCCTTTATTTCCTTTGTCGGTTATCGCCATTTGATGAAAAGCGGGAAGATTTTTGGTGTTTTGTTGACAACGATTTTGATGGGGTATGGTTTCAGAAACCTGCGTCAATCGTGTTTGAATAGATAGCAAACCCCTCTATCGTGATTGTGATGGAAAATTTTGTGGTATAGAAGTCATAATAAATCCTTTGAACACCGAAGATGAAAGAGTGAATTGAAGAAGATGAAAAGAATTAAAAAAATGCTATTGTGTTTGAAGGAATCGTGAAGATGAGAGTGAAATGAAGAAGTTGAAAGGGATTCACAAATCTGTTTTGTTTGAAGGTAACGGTTATTGGGGAAGGTTAGTTTTGGTGTTTCATTATAACATTATTATTTATTTTTTAAAAAATAAAGAAATTAATAATTATTTTCACTTAAGGGTAAATTGGACTATTTGGTTTACTCTATGCAAAAACTTATCAAACTTGTTTATTTTTGAACTAATTTTAATGTTGGGAATTTGTTTTGGCCCAAAACTGAGAATTATCCCTATAATTCAATATATACAAAAGTTATTAAGATTTTTTTTTCGTTTAACTGTGAAATAAATATACATATTAATTTTGATAATGCATTTGAGTTTGTGAAGAAATAAATATTTATACTAATTTTAATTTTACGTACTATTCTGTATTTTTTAATAATTTAAATATAATAAATATCATATTAGCTTTTTATTTTTTAAAGAGAAATTTATTAAATTTTTTATATTTTTTAATCTAATCTCATAATCAAAATGTGCTAAATAAACAGTTGATTAGATCTAAATAAACTTTAGAACAAAAAGGGAAGTTGATAGATGCTATAGAGAGAGCCCCTACCTTAGTAAAATAGTGTACTTTTATCAATCTATAACATTCTTTCCTTACTTTAGATTTGAACTAATGAGTTGCATTACATTGACCAACAAATTACAAAAATAAAATATAAAATATAAAAAAAGTGACAATAATTATTTATAGTTTTAAGCTTTAAATCCCTTTTAAGTACATCACTAAGCCACATTTTCTATCATAACAACCAACATGATTAGATATGTGTGGACCTCAAAGTCTCAAATAAACAAAGTGATCTTACCAACACAGATAAGACTTCCCTACTCTCATTAAATCTTTTTATAAAATTCATTTTATTTTTTAATTCTTCAATTAATCAACACTTATTCTATCCATCATCCTCTACTACTTCACTATACACAAATCTCAAATTAATCATCATCATTTACATATTTTCGAGGCCAATTATCTCAATAATCTTAATTTTAATTATACAAAATGAAAATATATGTAATGAAAATAGAAAAATTGTTCATAGATGATGAATCAAAAGAACATAACAATTTTCTCTTTCTTTGCAAATAGATACAAAGATTATTAGAAAAATAAAACAAAACAAAGAGCTAGGTTTTTATAATTCATACTTGATGAAATGAAACCCTAAATCAACCAAAACCTCAAAGTCCAAACATCAAATTAGAAGAGATCATAATCATCATCAAAATATCAATAACAAAACAAACAAACAAACCCCATATTACAATCACATAAATCATAATCAAAACATAACTCAACTCTCTCTCTCTCTCTCTCTCTCTCTATCAAAATAAATATATAATGATGATGATGATCAAAGTTATTAAGAGTCATTAGTAGAAGTAGGAGAAGGACACTCGCAAACAACCTCAGTCTCAACTTCTCTTCTATGAAAGCTCCGATGACAACCGCACGCGGCGCAAGTGAGAGCAGCCGCCGTGCCCTCCTCCCCACTCGCCATGAACTCACGGCAGCCGTCCACGGCGTAGCCTCCAACTCCGGCAGCATGGTTCTTCTGACACTCAACATACCTAACATTTCTTACAGTGTATGAAGATGAATTTGGTGAGCATCTTGATGGCTCTTCTCTTCTCACCACCACTTGTCTCTTCCTCATCTTTGATTTTGATTTCAAAATCTTGTTTCTCTCTCAAGCCCTAACCCTAGACAAGTTATTTATAGAGAGAGATTTTGGAATTTGGTCTTAATTTTAATTTTTTAATAGGCTTTTTTAAGTGTAACCCTAGAATGGGTCATAGTGAATAGATGGTCCAACTGCTCTTAACAACCCATATTAGTATATAATTAAATTTGAAGCCCTAAAATGATGAATAAGCTTTTCTTTCACCCAATAAAGTGATTGGTTTAAAATGGAATGACCAACTAAGATGGTCTTTTGAATTGGGTGTTGCCAATTCCAACATTTGTCTAACTTGACCTAATAACATGAGTCTTTGATAACTAAGCAAGCCAAACTTGTACAATCTTTTATTATTATTGTTATTCAAATAATGAAGAACAATTACAATTTGAATGGGACATATATGTTCTTTCTTTTCTTGTTTGGTGAATTTTTAGTTCTTTTAGTTTCTTCTTCATACTCTATTATGATTTATTAAATTGTATGGATGATATGATGATAAGGTAGGTATGATATACTTGTAAACCACTATTGTCAATACAAGAATGATGTGACTAATACAAATTATAGGATCAATATATACATACACAAACACTCTTTCAATTTAGAATCTTAATTATTTTTGTTCTTTTTTTCCATAAGTTGAAAACACCTTTACTTGATAACATTTTTGTCTCCAAACTTTTTTATCTCCTTTACTAGTTGGATTCCTCATACAAAACTTAAAAACACATTTGTCTTTTCAACATTTGAGTGTCTAGGAACCAAGCAACATTGACATTTGTTTACCATACAATTTTGACCTTGATATAAATGTGTTGAATAACCATTTAACATTTTATTTTTTCCTACAAAATGACAAGAAGAGAAAATCTATTATTAGAACACATGTTGACATGTGAGTTGATGAAGTTCTTAGCTTGGAGATGTGTCTTGTAATGGAATTTATACATAGTACAAGCTTTAAAGCATGTGAGTTGTGAGGACAAGAAATGTATATATATAAGTTTGAAAGTGATGAGAGTTAGGTTTATTTGATGAAATTTTCATAAGAAGAAGCCAGCATATCTTTGAAGTGGTACCCATGTGTCTAGATTTTGGTTGAAGAGCATGTTCTATTTGTCATTCTTCCAATTACTAGTATGCATTAGATTCTGCTATCAATTTCAGGTTGGGCACCATACTTAAATCAGAAAATATTTATAAGATTGATTTTGAAATGAACTATACAATAGTGTATAATCTCAAATTATTCCTTTTCAAAGTAGGTGTGTATTTTAGTCCATAGTAAGTATAAAATATGGATTCAAATCAAATTTTTTACTATATAGAGTATCACATATGTAATTAATCAATGTGATTTTTTTTTTTAAATTTTTTAATTTTTTTTTTTAAATAGCAACAAGTATTGCTTCTCTCAAAGATCTATTTATTTTTTAAAATAAAAGAAACTTATTTATATATATAATTATATTTTGATTTTAATAAAATGAATAAGAATTAAACAAGAATAAATATTTAAAAAGAAATTATACATTTAAAATACAATCATTATTAAATATATATTTTTAAAATAATAATATTTTAAAATTTGAAAATTTAAAGAAAAATACTTTACATTAAATATGACAAATTTAATTAATATAAAAATAGACACATGTCGGTTTAATTTAGTGAGAAATTTAACGGATTTTTTTTAACCGAAGGTACCTATAGAAATATAAAATTAATATATATATATATATATATATTTAAATTAGTATAAATTTAGTATACTTATTTACTCACCCAATTATCTATATATAGATGAAGGAGCATTTGAATTGTTTTTGAAGAAATTTGTTGTTGATTGATTTTTAATATTTTTATTAGAAATTATTACGTATATGTATTTTATGGTTAGCATGTTTTACACAAAGAAGGTTTAAAAAGTTAAAAATATCATTTTACATGGTTTTAATCTTATTGTAAAAATTCAAATTTGTTGTGGAATTATTTTGTTATTCGATTATTTGGTTTTAATTTTTTTTAAATTAAAACATTTTTGTAGGATCTAAACATTAAAAGCAAAGACCAATCTTTTCAACTTGAACATCCACCCGTTTGGACAAGACACACATTGGACCACTCTTAAATAAAAACACAAAAATTCACTCCATACATTATTTCAATTTAGATAATACAATGTACACTTCACTCTTTAATCAATCAATCTAACCAAATCACATATTTATATATTTTTTTTAAAAAAAAAATAAAAATTAACAAGTCTAAGGAAGAATAATCATGTGAATCTTTTTATAGACTACTTTTCCCTAATCAAACTCATCTTTCTTGATAACCTAATGTGACTTGTCAACAATTATTTTCCCTCACCAAACATCAATTATAATGATTATTTCCTTCAAAACTCCAATTAATAAGCCCTAGCTATGGCTACAACATCATATTGATATAGAGATACAAAAGACAATATGTAGCCCAAAATCTTCAAAAATTCTTCCACCATATAGACTTTTGGTTAGGCAACAATGGTGTAATTTTGATGTTGATTGAAGAGAGTGACCAATCACACTTCTCTTCACTACTTATTTTAGTTCTCTTCTTTTTTCCATTTTTGGCCACCTTTGTGAACCCCCCCCCCCCTCTCCTCACTAGTTTTTTACATGCAAATTTAAATTTCATTTTAACTTGGGTAATTTTTTTTTAAAAAAATAATATTTATTTTTTAAAAAAATAAATTCTAATTTATATTTTTATATTAAATATATAATTTTGGAGAAGAAAAAATAAAAAAGAAAAAAATAAGAAAAAGGAGAGGAAGGTTGTAACTAACAATAAGGTAGGTTAGGTTAGATGGTGTTATGGAGAGACTAATAATGAAAGATGAGGCCATTTGCTACTCAACAACCCAACCCCATATCAACAGTAAAAAAGCCTTATGATTTTGGCTTTTTGAGATCTCACTTAAAATAGAATCTTAAGCTTTCATTAACCATTACATTATTGTTAATTTCTCTGTTTACCTACAAAGATAACACAAACCCTTTGAGACTTGAGAATAATTAATTTCTAATTAGATGGACAGACTTTTAACATAAATAAGGAAAGTTGGTGTTGATTGATTGAAACATGTCCTTGCAAAACTCTTATCCTTCAATTTGTAATCATTCACTATATAAAAATCTGCAGACCAAGATTTGTTTAACTTGAAACATTAACCACAAAATTCTACTGTAAATGCATGAACTGTCAATGGAGATTTCCATGGCAGATTTCTTAAGATTCTCTTTTCCATTTTTGTGATAACTGTTGCATCACTCATGAATTTTATGCATTCTTATGTTTTCCACTCAGATACTGACTTTTCTTCTTTGCTTCATATTCTGTACCCACCACCCTCCCTAGTATTAATTGTCAATTTAAAAAAAAAATAAAAATTATTCATTTAATCAGTCAAAAATATGTCAATTAGGGTAGTTTAGTTTGACATTACATTGAATTCTTAGTGGTTTTTAAATTGTCTTATTGAATCTGATTGTGATTTACAGGTTGTTATTATTATAGGTACTGTCAAACATTGAACATGAAACAAGATTGATTAGTACAAAATCTTATATGGTCCTGGATAAGAATAATAATGACTTCTTTCAGTCAAATTTTGACCTGGAAGAATGCATTGATGCAATTTTCAACGCTCTAATTGCTCATTATCAATGAGAGAGTAATTGTGACTATTAATCAGATCCACATTTGGATTGTTAATACAAATTCTTCCCCTACGAAATTCATATTTTCGAAATGGCCCTAAAACTCTCTTATAGTTTCCAGCAGAACATCACTATACTGATGAATTTACATTGTATATGTATACCTTCTGTTCGCACGATTACTTTGAAGCTGTTGTCTTGACTTCTTGCGACACATATGGTTTAAGCTGCATACAAGTAGAGACCATAGAAATAACATTCAATATATCCAGCTGAAGTGAAAATTGATCTAACTTGTGATAACAATATCATCTGGGAAACTAATAGCATAGCATTGCATTATTTGGCTTAACAATAACCTACAATAACTAGTTCGTATATGATGGAATCTTTGCTTCTAAATAGGTTTTAATGTTTCAGAAAATTATATGAAGTTTCGGTAATCCTAATGTTTTATCAGATTAGCAAATTTTTCCTTCAATGTAGTTTGACACAGCAAGCTCTTAAGGACTTCACAATTTAGCACAGGGCAAAAATGTGACATATACCTAAAGAGGTGTCTCGATTGGTTTGTCATTAAGCCTATCCGGTTCTAGGAGCAAAATATGATGGACAAGTTGGCTCATTTGAATCAGGATTGAACCACAGTCAGTTTTGATGTACGCGTAAACAGGCTGTGGCAAATTTGAAAACAAAGAGGACCTTGGTACTAGTATATTTGCATGAGAACTGGGTTCTTCAATTCTCGTAACTAAAATTTTCCTCAGCACATCATAAATTGCAAAGCAGTATGAGACAACATGAAGTCAAATGTAAAAGGGTAGAATAGCACCTTGTAATCAATCAAATCAGGGACCACAAGTTCAGCAGTTTCTCTTGAACCTGCATTAATTGTCAAATTACAATCAAAAAACGTATTATATATGTGTATAAGTATGTATGTGTATACATACACCTCTCACTGTGTAAATTCACAAAACCAAACTGGGTATGCAGTTTGCTAACAAATGCTGAGATTCTTCAAACATAATAACTTAATCCACTGATCAGTTACAGAACAATTTTTCATTTAAAATATTAGCTTGGGCAAGGTTGGTCTCCTTAACAAGAATTCGTAAACATCATTGCTGTGTCTCATGCTTTGAAGAGGAAATAAAAGGTCCAATTCTACACAGAATTTCAACAGGTGTTATTAACTTACTATTAGAAAAATCAGATGTTCAATAGCAGTGTGATAACTATACCAAGTTGATCGAAACTGGCATCAAATGCCATCACTATACATTGCACTACTTTATTACCAGAAGTTGGTTTCAGTAGAAAAAGTGATTTAGATCATTACACTAGAGATTGACTTAATAGCATGACAGCTAATCTCTATGATCAACTGCTAGTACTACAGGAGTTTTATGCAATAAAGGTAATTGCATCAAACATGTTTCAGAGAGTGCCCTGAAATTTACACTAATAAGGCAATTTTAGAAACTATGCAGACAATCTCTATTATAAATGAATAACTCAGCAGAATCCAAATGAGTTGCCTTATAATCATGAAGTTTGGATGATCAGACTAAGACAGTGATATCTAATTTCAGATATGGGCATATTGCTATATGACTTGCCAGTTGCCACAATAATTATCAGCATTTGATAATCATATCCAAATAGAATTCTATGTAGGAATCAAATATCAGTATATTCACTGAATTTATTAGTTACTAGCATTGAAACTCTCAAAAGCATAATACATGAGAGCAGGGTCATGAAAATATTTTATTGATTAAACACCTATATATACATACAAACATGATGAATTTCTTTCTGAAATTGTAAAAAGCATTAATATTTGATTCAAAAAACGATAATTTTTCATCTGGGGTCCGAATTTGATCACTGAAGAGCAAGAGAATCTGAAAAAAAAAAAAAAAAAAAAAAAAGAAAGTATATGAAAACATTTTATCAAACAGATTGTGTGCATGCATGTGCAATCTTCAAAATGCCCGTCATGCAAAACAACACTTAGTAGAAATGTTATCTATGAAGAATTTCAATGAAAATCCATAACTGAAACCACAGAGCGAGAGTTGCGAAGCGACTGTGAAGTCAAGAATTGTTGTCGAAGCAAGACGTTGTTGATCTTTGAAGCTGTAATCGAAGATCACTGATGCGATGTGAGAAAGGACAACATGGGCCTAAAAGCCCATCCAATCATATGTACGAACATTAATGGGCCTATAAGCCCAGGTGAGATTGGTGATGAGGGGGCCTAATACTCAATTATTGGGCTTTACCTCAACGGGCTTATGAACTTCCCTTCTCTTCATTCCTTGATGTACAAAGAAAGTTAATTGAAGTCCATTTCGCTTTTTCCTTTCTTCCTACTCATTTTCCTTTTCCATATTTATATTATTATTATTATTATTATTATTATTATTATTTTAAGTTGGAATTAATGTTTATAAATATATTTTTTAAATGTTTTTTAACTCAAAATTTACAATAAGAGATAAAATCATAAATAAACAACTTCTAACATTAAAATTTTAAAATTAACCGAAATTTTAAAATTGAGCTTTTAAAAAATATATATATATAAATTATTTATAAATTTGAGATATTTATAAAAAAAAAAATAAGTTTTTAAAAATATAAAATTTATAAAAAATATAAAAAATATTTATTTAAAAACAATACTATAAAATGAAATATTTGGTGGTACATCTTAATTATTTATTTATATTGTTATATCCATAACTATATTATTATGAATTATATTATTATTTTAAATAAATTTTATAAATTTATTATTTATATAAATTTATGTCTAAAAAAATCTGAATTAAATTTAGTGATAATTTTCACTTTGGGGTAGATCCAAAATCAAAATCTTTATTTTAACCACCATCATAAATCTTTCAAAAGTAAACAATTATAAATATTTTTTACAACAAATGAACCAAGTTTTCTATTTTACTCTTGATATTAAAAAAATAAAATAAAAATAAAATTCAAAAAATAGAAAAATAAAAACAAATCAGAATTCCCAATCTACCCATATGTTAACCGTTTGAATCCAAAACCATATCTCCTCCCTCGTCACATTCAACGTTCACTACTCCGACATCCGGTCTCTCCTCCTCTACAATCTCTACTTCTCAGGCAGAGATCCCATCTTCAAATTTCACTTCGTACAGCGCCCCAATTCCGCAAATTTCCTCTCCAATTCCGCCAGAAGATAAATTTGTTAATGTTCCTCACACAATAAGAAAAATAATCCCCAATTGTATTGGAACCCTAAATTTTACAATTCTAATTCATCACGTTCTTAGAACACCAAACTCAACATTGTTTGTCCCTTAACAACTCATAAGCATGTCTACATGTGTCTCTCCAATATATTTATGAAAATTCATTTTCCATCATAACTCAAAGGTATGCTTTAAAAGTTTTTTCATTCTTGAGCATGGTAGTATTAATGTTATGGTGTAGGGATCTTGATTATATGATTTTAGAGTTCACGGTAACATAAATATGGATATTAGATAGTGTTTGGAGTCAATTGTATGGTATAGAACTGCAATTTTACGAGTTAGTGTTGAAATTCCCGATTTTACATTTTCCAGCGATTTCCCGAGTTCCATACCTAGAAACTGTTCAAAATTATACCATTTCCTTGTGTCCATACATGGAAACAAACCTGCATTTTTTGTCAGTGATTTCCTAGTATCGACACCGGGAAATAGGCCAAATGAGCTCCTTTTTTCGGGTGTCCATACCGGAAAACTGCTTTGATTCCTTTTTTTTCTTGCGTTTAAATAATTTGTATTTTCTTTTTTCAGAAATGGGTTTGAAAAAGACACTAGTGTACTTCAAGTTCATTGTGCAAAGTGTAAAGATTTAGGGCATACCATTCGCACGTGCCCAAACAAACATATCGGAGTTCCAGATTTAGAGGAATCACCTTAGAATGAAGATTTGACACAAGCAGTGAACCCCCCCAGTTGAAAGCTCCTCCGGGGATATACCATTCCATCCGGAAGCTAATTCACCCTATTCTCCTTTACTTTAGATATATCACTTTTGTTATGAGTTTCTTTGAGCATTGTTTATCAAATCCTTTTTGTCGAATATAGTTTGGCTGTTGAATTCGGTTTGGCTATAAGTATGATTTTGAATGCATAAATTTATTTCGGTAAAATGAAATTACCATGAAACAGTTTGTTTCCCTCTTTTTACATATGGAATCTGGACATTTTGTACTATTTCCCAGTATTCACACTGTGAAATTGACTGACTAGTAATAATTTTCAGGTATGAAAACATAGAAACATGATGATATTTGGTCTGATTCCCGGTATTGAAAGAAGGACATGGATTGACAAAGTTCTCAGTTATTTCCCGGTTCCAAGGGCCAGAAATGGGTCACTCTGACAGACATTTCTCAGTCTTGAGGGAGCGAAATGACCTGATATTTTGCCAAACTATTTCCTGGTTCGATATCATGGAAACTTAATATTTTTTTTCCTGTGTCTCGGTATTTATTTTCCGGTGTCGGCACCAGTACAAGGGTCCCAGTTTTCAATATGTCCAGTTATGGGATTTAGGAAACTAATGGGGTAGTTCCATGTTTTGGGGCCAGGACATGGCTTAGTTTAGGCCTTGTTTCCCGGTGTCTAGACTTGGAAACTTCAAAATCCCACATTTTATTGCATCATCTTTAACTCCAAAAATCTTAAAACACTTATTAATAACACTTGGATGATTTATTGGTTGCCTCCTTTAACTCCATCAAGTTATGACACACTAGGATAGATTGGTTTATGAATATAATATGTTTAAAGTGGGTTTTAAGTACCTTCCCATGGCTAAAAGTTGACGATTATTCATGTTTACACTTAGTGAAACTCAAATTGATCAAAACATTTCATAATTGAAAAAGTCGAAAAACATGATATTTTTTATGAATTAAGTAAGAGTACATTGTCAATTATGTATAACTCTTGCATTCCAAGTGGAGCAAAGATATAGGAAGAAAGAGATACTTGTGCTTAACTCGATGTCCCACAAGTCGATAATGCTCCTGAAAGAATTGCGGGATTTTGTCAATTTTTTGGATAGATTACTCATAAGAGTGAAGGATGAGTTGAATTTAGAGCAGGAGAAGCACGGGTGGATGATATGGACAGTTGGTAGTAAGATTTTTCATCTTCTCGTACAAGCTGGTGAGTGAGTATAGAATTTTTTGGTAATTTATGAAATGTGTTGTATGAAATTAATAAAACGGTTATAAATTTCAGGTCCTCCTACGCGGTATATGTATGTAAATGCACACACGATATTTGGAAAAGGACAAAGGTGTGGTCGTTCGGCAGCACAATAGAAGAGGCAAGCCGAATCAAAAGGGAGGTCGCGTATTGTATTTTTTAGAACTCTACAGCTGATGGGGAAGATGTAGACAAGGAAAAGTGATCATAGTGATTGAATTTATAAATATTAGTATGTTGTTTATAACATTGTTTTGCTGTTAATATTATAGTAAATAACTTTGGTTTTTTTGTGAATGTTAGAATACATAACTTTTTTTTGGTAAATATTACTATGTTTATTGAAAATGTTTTGATTACTTATGTTATATGTGCATCATTTATGTATGGGTGAAAATGAATTATAAATCAATAAGCAATTATATGTTTCGAGGTAAAAGTACTAGGAAATGACAACCACATATAAGTGTTTTCCGCTGTTGAGGCATGGAAATCGGAACTCAAAATGTCAATTTTCAGGTCAGCATACCGGGAAACTAGACCTAAATTTACCTATTTCCTAGTGTGTATGCATGGAAACAAGGCAAGTGTTTTCTAAGATATATACCGGGAAACAGTTCATTTTGAGCATTGTTTCCCGATGTTGAGGCATGGAAACTATACCTCAAAATGGCAGTTTTTCAGGTAATCATACGAGGAAATTGGACCCAAATTTACCTATTTCCCGGTGTTGAGGCATGGAAACAAGTCATTAGTTTCCTAAGATCTAGACCGGAAAATAGTTCATTTTGAGTAATGTTTCCTGGTACGAGACCATGGAAATGACCTTTGTTAGATTAATTTAAGACCCAAACAAGCTAAAATACACTTGAGACCACTAAGGAGTTTAGCACAGATCATTTGTAACTTGGAGTTTTGATGTTCATTCCAATGGACATGTAAGAGTAGCATATGATGGACTATATACGACTACGTAGGTCATGCAGAACACCTTGTTTTTCGATTCTTCCAATTACGATATTTTATGAGACAATTGCGTTCAACTAAGTGAAAGCAAGTGTAATCATCCACAGTTAGCTGTTTAAAGCTACTAAACATCGAAATTAAGCAACTTATATAAATAAACCAGGTCATAAAAGCGTGCATTGGTATGTGGGAGTTGGGTTAAACCACCAAAAAGGCTTCCTGACGGTAGTAGTGGGTGTGGCAGGTTGCCTGGAGTTAGAATGGATGTCATTTAATGTCGGAAAACATAGTTTCCAGGTCAGCATACCGAGAAACTAAACCCAAATTTACCTATTTTCCAGTGTGTATGAGACCATGGAAATGAACTGCTTACCTATTTTTCTAAGATCTAGATCGGGAAATAGTTCATTTTGAGCAATGTTTCTCGGTATGAGACCATGGAAATGACCATATTAATATGTTATCCAGCTCTTAACACCGGGAAACGGAACAAAATTGACTTGTGTCCCGGTGTGGAGGCATGGAAATATGGCAATGGATTTTTGTTTCCATGGTAAGATATCGAGATGTAGTAAATAATTAAACTATTTCCATGGTTTAGAGCTGAGAAATGGTGAAAATATTTATACATTTTCGGGTTTTAGGAGAGGGAAACTACCCGTTTCATTTATATTTTCAAAAAAATCAAAACCTGGAAATGAGTATAATGCTCAGGTTATTTTCTTCCATGAATACCGGAAAATGGATGTAAGATTGGGCTGTTTGCGGCCCTTAATACCGGAAAATCAATCAGAAATTTTATAAACCTGTAACAGTCTGTTTCACTACTTGCATATCGGGATACAAGCAAACAAAAAATTAGTTTTCATAACGAGGAACCAAGAAATATATTGGCCTATTTCCAACCCTTCATACTAGGAAATGTATATAAATTGGCCTATTTCCAGCTCTTAATGTCATTGGGAACTTTTACAACCTTTAACATTCTGCTTCACTTCTTGTATACCGGGATATAGGCAAAAATAACAATAGTTTTTGTCAATTGGAACAAGGAAATATATTGGCCTATTTCCAACCTCCATACCGTAAAATATATGTCAAATTGGCATATTTCCAGTCCTTATTGCCGGAAAATCATTGGAACACTTTTACAACCTATAACAATCTATTTCACTTTTTGTATATCGGGATATATGAAAAAATAGCAATAGTTTTTGAAATTGGAATAAGGAAATATATTGGCCTATTTCCAGCCCTCAATATCGGGAAATGTGTGTCATATTGGTGTATTTTCCGCCCTTAAGATCGGGAATCACTGTAAAATTACAAATTATTTCCATGTGTTAAAAGAGGGACACAATCTATTTCAATACAATTATAATTTTTCCGTAATAAATTGCTGCAACCAACATTATACTTACAGTTATATACCTATTTCAACAAGCAACCCAAAATCGACAACAAAATATTTGATAAACAATACTTAAACCAAAATCATAACAAAAGTTATATATCTAAAGTAAAGGAGACGAAGGTGAATCGGGAACTTCGATATGTTTATTTGGGCACGTGTGAATGATATGTCCTAACTCGTTACACTCTCCACACCAGACTTGTTTGCATCGCTTTCGAGGAGCATCTGTAGTTTCTGTGGCACTGTCACCTGGCCCACCATCAGTTGCATCATGAGAACCTGTATTATTTGTTTCTCCGTTGAGCCCAATTCGCCTTGAAGTACTCTAGTGTCTTTTTCAAGCCTATTTCTGAAAAAGGAAAAGACAAATTATTTAAAGGCAGGAAAAACCGATGCATCGATACAGTTTTCCGGCCTATAGACCTGGAAATAGAAGTAACTTTTGCCTATTTCTTGGTGTTGACACCAGGAAATCACTGACAAAAAATTCATGTCTGTTTCCATGCATATAGGGAGAGAAATAATCAAAATGAGCCCCTATATCCCGGTATGGAGGCCGGTAAATGGTTTCCCTCTTATAAAGGCTGGAAACCGGCCTTTTAATAGACTATTTCTCGAGCTTCAACAATGAAAATCACTGATAGATATTATCCGTCTGTATTTCGGTATTGTGACCGAGAAATAGGTAAAAAAAATCACCTATGTCTCGGTATGGATGTCTGGAAAACAAGAAATTATTTATCAGAATGTGTCACGGTATCAATGTATGGAAATTAAATTGAATCATTTTCAGGCATGGACACCGGGAAATGGAATTAATACGGGACAGTTTCCTGGCATGGACATCGGAAAACAGCTGGAAAACTACATTCGAAATTTTCAACCCTAACTCGTCAAATTGCATTCCAATACCATACAATTAATACAAAACACTATCCAATATCCACAATGACGTTATAAGTAACTCTAAAATAATTAATTCAAGACCCATAAACCCCTAGACCATAACATTAAATCTATAATGCTCAAGAATGAAAAAACTTTAAAAACATATATTTAAGTTGTGATGGAAGATGAAGTTTCAGATATGTAGTGGATAATTATGTGCTGACATTCCTATGGATTGTTAAGGGAAAAATAGGGATGAATTTATTGTGAATTTGGTGTCCCAATGATGTGGGGAATTGGGATTGTGAAAGTTAGGTTTCCAATACAATTGTGGATTATTTTTCCTAATGTGTAGGGATCATAAATAAATTTCGTGAGGGGCTTTTATTAAATATGGTGGGGTCTATATGTGAATATTATTTTTGAATTCAAATATTTAAATTGAAGGGCATAATAGACATTCCATATCTTTAAAACAAATAAATATAACTTAAATTGATTTTAAATTGTTTTTTTAATGGAAGAGGTATAAAGGTCTTCTTGGTTTATTTGTTGCAAAAAAATTAATTAGATTGTTAAGTATTGTAAAAATTTTAATCTTGATTTAAAAGTATAAGGGTGAGTTGCATAATTGGGCCTTTAATTATATTCCTTAAAGTTTTATCCCAATATTATATTTCCTACCAAACTAAACAAATTTCATAAGTTTTTTTTGCATCTACTAGACCAAAAAGTCATTAGTGCCCTTGCTTATTAAAAAATGAATTAAAATAATTTTCAAACCTTTTAAGTTGTGTGCAAAGTCACATATGTCCTTCTGTTTAAATATTTGAATCAAGTATTATATTCACAAAATGACCCTATCAAATTAAAAAAAGGTCCCCCAATAAAGTAAATTTTAAAAAAAAAAAATCCCCAAATTGAATTAACCTAACTTTAAGAAACCCAAAACCTACGAACTATAACCTCTTGTAACTTATTCATTTTAAAGACCTTATCATATCTACAAACTTCATTCCACCAAATAACTCAACTTTTCTTCAATTATTCGTAAAATATATGTTTTCTACGTTATTAGGGTTTTGAGCATGATAGAGATTGTTTTGTGTTGTGTAGGGACATTAAATTTATAGAATATATATTATTTTTGGATCCATCTATATAGATAGGTTGTTATTTCGAACCAATTTTTTATAGTATGGTGTAAACTTTGAATTTTTTAATTAGAAAGCAAAAAATATATATATATATATTTCCAGGTGCTTCCCGGTCCCGATACCCGGGAAGCAGTTAAAAAATTGCTCTACTTCCCGGTGCTCTACACCAGGAAGCAGACAATCTGCTTCCCAATATATATGACCGGAAAGCAAAAGGATCTTTGAACCGCTTCCTGGGTGTTAAGACCGGAAAGCCACTGTGTAAATTTTTTCTTTCTTCCTAACTTTAAAAATCGGGGAGAAAATTAATTTTATAACAACTTCTCAATCTCTAATACCATAAACCTATTTTTTTTCTCCATCACATGAGATTTAGTGAATACTTTTTAATTTTTATTTTATTTCTAAAAGCATGGTAATGAACAAGACTCGTTGAAGTGGAAGATTGAATAAGTTAATTATAAAGGATTAGTAACTTTATTTATCCAAGGAATCACTAAGTCTTTTTTTTTTTAATACAAACTAATTATGGAGGCATTCGAAAATGTAATCAAGGGGTTTGATATGCAGCACTTTAAAATTTTCAACCCAATGGATGCTTCCCTGTCCCCAAAATCAGGAAGTAAAGGCTAATTTACACTGTGTCCTGGTGTTGGCACCGGGAAGCGAAAGTCATTTGCTTCCGGGTGTTCAACACTTGGAAGTAGTTCAAATAAGCCTGTGCTTCCCTATTTTGATAGCCAGGAAGCAGCTATTTTTGCCAATAATTGGCCATTGATCTTCCAATCTCATTCATATCACTTAAGAGGATAAATAGTCAAGATGATAGTGATGTCACACCCATTATTATCAATGATACCCACTTGGATGTGTGTTCCAATAGATGTTTACATAAGAACGATGCGGAAAATAATGATACTCACCAAACATCAGACAACATCGATCAGAAAGAAAACATGACTCATCAAACAGACGAACCCACAGCCTCATCCAATGAAGAACCCACATATCTTGAACCATTATTCGAAGGTTCGGATGGAATATAGTTGTATTTTGTTTGAATATATTTTACGCTTAAATGAATTGAATAGAATAATTTTCGTGAATTTGTTTTTAGATATACTGTTAATATGCTGAAATGAATTGGTTTTTAGAATTCCATTAAATCTTTCGTGTCTCAAGTGTTGAAAAACAAGCTTTCCGGTCTGTACTACCAGGAAGCAAGTCCCTATTTTGCCTGCTTCCCGGTGTCCAAGACCAAGAAGCGGGTTACTCTACTTCCTAGTCTTGAGCACCGGGAAGCAGGCAAAATAGGACCCTGCTTCTTGGTGGTGCAGACCGGGAATCTTTTTTTTCAAATTGTAAAGCTCTAAAAAATAATGAAATTTCACCCGTGCATTGAATTTTGTCTTCTAAATTAATTGAGGTCATTTTTCTACTACATACTATAATAAGAGCGCAATTATACTCGTGGAAGAGGTAGAATAGACGTTCTATTGATGGGTTAGGGTCGATATAATCGTCTAAAATGTATCACTTATGCATTCTTACAGTTGGTTAATCATTAATAAATCATTTTAGCAGCGCATAAAAAAATTAATAAAACATGATGTTATGTTGTCCTACATAGGAGTATATTGTCCACAGCATGATACTTTCGAATGCTATAAGGTAGGACACTTTTTATTTTAGAAACCATTTACAATAAGGGTTAGTAAATACACCATTACAAGACATAACGTGGCCAATTGAAATTTTTTGCCTTAAGTAAATCCGCTTATCGGTCTCCACTCTCAGGAAGCATGGCCCTATTTTTGCCTACTTCCCGGTGCTCAAAACCAGGAATCGGGTTACTCTGCTTCTTGGTCTTGAGACCGGAAAGCAGACAAAATACAGACCTTCTTCCTGGTAGTAGAGACCGGAAAGCTTGTTTTTCAAATTGCAAAGCTCTAAAAAATTTATGGAACTTCATCCGTGCATCGAATTTAGTCTTCTGAAATTATTGGGGTTATTTTTTTCACCATATATTAACACAATTGCACTTGTGGAAGAGGCGTAATGTTCATTCTATCGATGGGTTAGGGTCAATTTAATCGTCTTAAACTTATCACTTACGCATTTTAATAATCGCTCAAATATTAATAAACCATATTGTAATCGCATAAAAAATTAATAAAACATGATGTTATGTTGTCCTATGTAGGAGTACATTGTCCACGACGTGATTTTATCGAATGCTACTATGTAGTAGGATTTTTATTTTAGAAACCATTTACTGTAAGGGTTACTAAATAAACCAATACAAGATATATGGAGGCCAATTAGAAGCTTTTTAGCAAAGAAAATATGTTTCTCGATGTATAACACCAGGAAGCAGGAGGCTTTTTTGCCTATTTCCCGGTGCTCAAGACCAAGAAGCAAATTGCTCTTCTTCATGGTCTTGAGCACTGGGAAGCAGACAAAATAGGGTCATGCTTCCTGGTACTCTGCACCGGGAAGCATGTTTTCCTAACTTTAAAGTTCTATAAATATTATAGAACTCATTCATGCATTGGATTTAGTCTTCTGAAATTATTGGGGTTATTTTTTCCACCACATATTACAATTGTAGCGCAATTGCACTTGTGGAAGAGGCGTATTGTTCGTTCTATCAATGGGTTAAAGTCAATTTAATCATTTAAAATATATTCCTTACATATTTTAATAACCGCACAAATATTAATAAATCATATTGTAATCGCATAAAAAATTAATAAAACATTATGTTATGTTGTCCTACGTAGGACTATATTGTCCACGACATGATACTTTCAAATGCTACTATGAAGTACGATTTTTATTTTAGAAACCATTTATTGTAAGGGTTTAAAATACACTAATACGAGACATATGGAGGCCAATTGGAAGCTTTTTAGAAAATAAAACATGTTTCCCGGTGTATAACACCAGGAAGCATGGGGCTTTTTTTGCCTGCTTCCTGGAGCTCTAGACTAGGAAGCGAAGTGCTCTGCTTCCTAGTCTTGTGCACCAATAAGCAGGCAAAACAGGGCCCTGCTTCTTGGTACTATACACCGGGAAGCATGTTTTCCTAACTTCAAAGCTCTCAAAATATTATAGAACTTCATCCATGCATTGAATTTATTTTTTTGAAATTATTGGGGTCATTTTTTCCACAAAATATTACAATTGTAACATAATTTCACTTGTGGAAGAGGCGTAATGTTCGTTCTATTGATGGGTTAAGGTCAATTTAATCGTCTCCGCTTCCTATTCTTGATCACCGAAAAGCAAGCAGAAAAGCCCCCTGCTTTCTGGTGTTATAAACCAGGAAGCTTATTTTCCTAATAAAAAATTGTCACTCCCCGGTTTTCAGTACATTTATTTTAAACCTGCTTAATGCAAAGTCTATAAAATAATGACACATTTTACATGAAAATGTTACCAGAGTTACTTACAGCAATAGTTCAAAAGTAATAAACATTATAACTTTAACATAAGTTGACTAGGAAATACTAGATGACTCTATCTCTACAGAGTGCTCGTATATGGAGTAAGCAATTTCTCACCTAATTCTTCTAGCCTCATCCATAGTTTTAGGAACTTGTTTGAGTCTTTGCTTGAATAATACTTCAGTCTCCATTTCAGACATTTAGGACCCGTTGGAACTTTTATATCAACTTGAGCTTTGAGGAAGTCCTTCATATTGGGATGATATCTCCAAAAGCTACCATTGTATATTAAAATCAAATCATGTTATATTAAAATCAAATCACTCTTTGGAACGGATTGCCTTGTTCCTTACCCAAACCAAACTTCATCGGGCTTGCAGTTTTTCCCCTCCAACTCCTTAGACAGAATATGGAGGATGAAATTTCCAGGATACGAACCCTTCCTCTGTGTATATGAACAAAGTGACTAAATGGACTTTTTTTTATTCATCATAATTGAAATCCATCCAATTTCGATTTAATAAGATCCATGACTAAAGGCTGCCCATACATGTTTAGCTTGGCATCTGTAAAGTCCCTAAGCGGATACTTAAAATACCTACCATCTCTAAAAGGTACTTTCTTTGTAGCTTCCTAAAACATATGAATGGAGATTATTATTGCAAGTTTAATAAATGTAATTTATATCACATATAACAATGTCAATAAACATAAAAATTTTCTTATGTTTCCCGGTGTTCAACACCTAGAAGCTGAGAAAAATATTGAATGCTTCTCGATGTTGAACACCTAGAACCAGGTGAAAATTTTCCATTGCTTCCTGGTGTTGATCACCTGGAAGTAAAGGAAATTATTGATCTGCTTCCCGGTGTTTAACACCTGGAAGCAGTGGAAATCGGCTGCTTCTCGGTGTTAAACACCAAGAACCTGAGTAAATTGAAGAAGGTTTCCCGGTGGTACTTACTGGGAAGCAGAAATCACAATCTGCTTCCCGGTGTTAAACACGGGGAAGCATAAGAATTTTTCTATGCTTCCAGGTGTTTAACACCGGGAAGTAGACTGTCATTTCTGCTTCCCGGTGAGTATTACGGGGAAGCCTTCTTCAATTTACTTAGCTTCCTGGTGTTTAACACTGGGAAGCAGACAATTTCACACAAAAATCGACCCAAAATATCTATTTAGCCAACAATTTAGAAACAAACAAACCATACCAAATAGAAATGTAAAACCTACTGCAAATATATATATTAACACATGAATAGATTGAACTCATCTTTACATGCAATCGGTTATAAACTTCCAAATACCAAAATCTAATTACTAAGATCAATATATTTCAGCAATAATTGATTAAACCCAACTTAAAATCAAACAAATCCTAATACATACATGTATTCAACAGACAATCTAACCTTTTTAAGTTCCCTATTCATCGTTGTCGCCTTGATTTTCTTGCTACCTACTTACTTCGAACCTCTGGTTGTCTTCAAACTTCCAGCCGCCTTCGCTATCTCAGTGGCGTCATTTGAACGTCTCTATTTAACTGAGATTGATTTTTTCGAGAACAAAGTGGTGAGAAGCTGAGAAGGAGAGACGTGAGAAGGATAATGATTGATCTGAGAAGGAGATGAGGATGTGATAGCGTTGAGGAGAGGAAGGAAATTTTGAGAAGGAGAAGAGGACGTGAGAGCATTGAGGGCAGGAATGAAATTCTGAGGAGAGGAGAACGTGAGAGCATTGAGGAGAGAAAATTTTGAGAATGGAGATAGTTTTCTAATTCAAATCAAACGGTCATGAGGAGGGGGAGATGAATAGTTCAGGGTTATTTTAGGGTTTTAATTATACTTTTATTTTTCTTTTAATTTTAATTATTTATTATAAATTTTAACTAATGAGGATACTATTAACATTTTGGTTCACTAGATGTAAAAACTAGTGTAAATTGTTTAGTTGTTTAGTTTTTTTTTTTTTTTTTTTTAATTTGAGCTAGAACTAATTTTCTAAATTTCATTTAACCCAAAAGCGGGAATTTTCCTAAACTATAATAAATTTATTATTGTTTTTTTTGGCACTTGTGCAAATCACTCTTAAATTTATATTATTAATTTATTATTTTAAAATAATTTTATTTTTTATTTTTAAAATTTTAAATTCCTGCATAAGTCATACTCATAATTTACCAACGCGCAGATGTGCGAAGTTACACCATAGAGAATACCGATAATTAAATCACAGAGCAAGAGTTGATGAGGCAACTGAACCTAAGGGCCCAACTAGTCATGTAATGTTCTATTTCTTATAAATAGTTTATTTTTAAAAATAAAAGTGAGATATAATGATAACCGAGTCCCTATCTTTGCAACACCACACAATTTAGCCTTTTAATAATGTTAATGTTTTTGTACAAGGTGGATTCCACCGGTAGTACACAGGTTGATTCCCATGTATATTTGCTTTTATTGTTTAACACGTGTCTAGAAAAATCCTATATATGTATGTCGTGTGTGATATCCATGTACAGAGTTGTGTACTTTGGTGAATATACTTCTTTCCTCCTTCCTTGTACAATTGCTTTTGCCTTCACGTACATCGGTTCTGTTTGTATTGAAGATTCCAGAAAATCAAGATTACAGGTTCTTTATATCTACCTTATTTCAATTATTTAATTATTTATGTTATTTTCATTCATTCTCTTCTACTCCTTCTATTTTTCTTTTATAACACGTTATCAGCACGAGTATGCTCTCCAGTTGCGCTTTGACGGATCTTTTGGATCAGAAAGTGTTTGGTATCGTTGTTTCTGGGTTATTGCTGATTGGGAAAAATTGTTGTGATATGAAACCAGAAAAAATGTCGGATCTGAAAAAACTGGATTTCTATGCACTGGAACTATCTGGAAGTAATTATTTAGCATGAGTGATGGATTTTAAAATCCACTTACGAGCCAGAGATTTGCTGGATACTGTTGAGGAACGAAATCAAACTTCCGTGAAACAAAAATCTCAAGCTATGGAGATTATGAGACACCATATAAATGAAAGCTTGAAATCTGAATATTTAAATATGGAAGATCCACTTGAGTTGTGGAATGCGTTGAAAAACATATATGAACACAGAAGGGAGGTTGACCTTCCAAAAGCCCAATATGAATGGAATCAGTTGAGATTCCAAGATTTTAAATCTGTCAGTGAGTATAATTCTGAACTCCACCGAATAACAGCAATAAAAGAATCTTATGGAGAAAAAGTAACATATAAAGAGAAAATTGAGAAAACTCTTTCCACTTTCTATGCCGATAAGGTGTTGCTATCGTCGAGTTTTCGACAACATGATTACAAAAGTTTTGGTGATTTAATTTCTAAGTTGACATTATTGGAACAATATGATCAACTTTTGATGAGAAATCATGAATTACGACCATCTGGTACCGTGGCACCACCAGAAGTAAACAATAATACATTCCGTGGACGTGGGAACCCAAATCGTGGTCGAGGTCGTGGTTTTGGTCGTGGTTTTGGGCGTGGTCGTGGTCGTGGCCGCGATAATAATAATAGAGGTCGTGGACGAGGCCGAAATAATGGAAGAAGTGGAAATAGGTTTCATCCGTATAATCGTGGAAACCTGATTTGGACCAGAGATGAAACCCAGAACAGGAGTGAAAATTCTGGGAATAGAAATAATAGTAATTCCCAAAATGTCTGTTACAAATGTGGAAGCAGTGATCATTTTCACCGTCAATGTCGAACCTCCCAACACCTGGTAGATTTGTATCAAGCTTCCTTGAAAGGGAAGAATCCTGTAGAGGCAAATGTTGTCAATCTGGAAAGTGGAGAGGGAACCTCCCAGAAGAATGTTTCAAGTTTTTATACCTCTTATTTCTTCGATGATCTGAATATCGAGAATTTCATAAACTACACTGAAGATCAGAATGAAAATCAGAAGGCAACCTGAATTGTATATCTGTAAATGTGAATAGGAGTGGTGGAAATATTTCTGACTGGATTTTGTAATTTTGTTGTATATATCTTTGTAATTAAAGTCAGGAATATTTATGGATATGTTTTGTAATGTGAATATTAATGTAAATATTTTGTTTATGTGAATTGAACATGGAAGTTCAAGGTGTTTGTTTAATTGATAGCGCAACCACTCATTCTATCCTCAGAGATAATAAATATTTTCTAAATTTATCCAATTATAAGGCTCAAGCGAATACTATATCTGGTCCCGCTAATTTAATTGAAGGATATGGTAAAGCCATAATCCTAATGGAGAAGGGAACAAAAATCTGTATCCTAAATGCTTTATATTCAAGTAATTCCAAAAAGAATTTGTGGAGTTTCAAAGATATAAGAAACAATGGATATCATGTAGAAACAGTAAGTGAACAAAATGTGGAGTATCTATATATAACATCCATTGGTTTTGGACAAAAAGTCATTCTAGAAAAACTCCACACATTATCATCTGGTTTATATTGTACAAAAATATATCCAATTGAAGCGTATGTAAATGTGAGCCAAAAGATATTGGATCCTAAAAGTTTTCAATTATGGCATGATAGACTTGGCCATCCTGGATCTACAATGATACGTAGAATTATTGAAAACTCAAATGGACACCTATTAAAGGATCAGAAAATCCTGTTATCAAATGATTATTTTTGTACATCCTGTACTCAAGGAAAGTTGGTAATTAAATCATCTCATGTTAAAGTGAATTTCGAATGTCCATCATTTTTGCAAAGGATCCAATGGGATATATGTGGACAAATTAATCCACAAAGTGGGCCGTTTCGATATTTTATGGTGTTGATCGACGCATCCGCTAGATGGTCGCATTTTTGTTTGTTATCAACCCGTAATTCAGCATTTGCTAAGCTGTTTGCCCAGATAATTAAATTGAGAGCACAATTCCCAGATTATTAAATAAAATCCATTCGTTTGGATAATGCTAGAGAATTCACATCAAGGGCATTTGATGACTACATGTCAATTGGAATTAATGTTGAGCATCCAGTTCCGCACGTTCATACCCAGAATGGTTGGCAGAAACATTGATCAAAAGGCTTCAAATGATTGCTCGCACTTTGTTGTTACGAACCCAATTACCAATTTCTGCTTGGGGACATGCAATATTACATGCAGCTACGTTGATACGCCTTAGACCCACTGGAAATCACGAATATTCTTCATTATAGTTAGAAACTGGACATAAACCAGATATCTCACATTTGAAAGTGTTTGGTTGTGCTGTATATGTTCCCATATCACCTCCTCAAAGAACCAAAATGGGACCCCAACGTCGTCTAGGAATTTAAGTGGGTTATGACTCACCATCGATAATTAGATATTTGGAACCCATGACTGAGGATTTGTTTACTGCACGTTTTGCGGATTGTCATTTTAATGAACAAGAATTCCCACGACTTGGTAAAAATAAGACTCCTATCAGAGCGCATAATGAACTCATATGGAAAAATGAAAAGTTGTATTATCTGGATCCACGTACTGGTCAATGTGAAAGTGAAGTACAAAGGATTATTCATTTACAAATGGTTGCTAACCAATTACCAGATAATTTTATCGATACAACTAGAGTGACTAAATCTCATATCCATGCTCGAAATACACCCGCTCGACTGGTAGTTCCAATTGATAAATCTAGACAAATGATAGCAAACGAATCATCTGAAATCCAGAGAAAACGTGGTAGGCCCGTTGGTTCCAAAGATAATGTACCACGAAAACGAAAAGGTCAAAATGAGAATATTGTTAAAGAAATGCTCCCGAAAGATATCACAAGATCTACAAATTGTGGAAGTTGAAAATCCTAATCATGAAAGAACATCTGAATCCAGAAATGAG